>JAWWLR010000155.1:84552833-84563552 GCA_035041075.1 Acraspis erinacei | reverse complement strand
CTCGACTGTGGGGTCAACAAAAACGAAAAATCCACGTAACCAGCGACGTAGATTTCAACGAAAAAAAAACAACTCAATCAAGAGCAAAAAGAAGATAACTTTTATAGCTACACTATTGATTTTGGCCTTGAATATCAGTACAATACTCCAGCCGCCGAGGATGCCATTAATCATCAAGAAGCTGATGATTCATTACCACCCGATGGACCAGCTGTTGAAGAGGAGGAAAGGTAAATTCGCAATCGGGAAATTTTGACTCGTCGCCAAAGGTTTTTCTCAGCGAGAAGACATCGACTACTTTGAAACTCTTGCGCCAGTGGTACGTTACGAGTCGGTAATAATATTGTTTTCGATTACAGCTTCGGAAGACCTTGAAATGATTGGATTTGATGTGAAAACAGCATGTTTATATGGAGACCTGGAAGAAGAAATATATCTGCGTCCACCTGAAGGCTACATCGAGATAAGTGACATCGCTTATAAGTTACAGCGTAGCTTATATGGAATGAAGCAGTCACCTCGCTGTTGGAACAGTAAGTTTGTTTTCTTTTTCGGGACTTTAATTTCAAAAACATTAATAGCGATAAGTGTGTTTTTGTCGGTAAGATTGATAATTTTTTTAGTTTACTTAGCACTTTATGTTGACGACGGGTTGATTATGTGTAAAAGCAAAGACGTGATCGATCAGGTTTTATCGCATTTAAAAGTCAACTTTAAAATAACGGTTGATAAAGCAGATGAATTCGTCGGTATGGAAATAAAACGCGATCGCGCTGAACGTGTAATAAAAATTAGTCAATCTAGTTATATTGATAAAATTTGCGAAAAATTTGAAATGATCAATGCAAATCCTGTAAGTGTTCCCGCGGAGCCAGGTTCTTACTTAGAAAAAAGGCAAATGTAAGCAAAAACACGAAAAACATCCCTTTTCGTGAAGCAGTTGGTTCACTATTATTCGTGGCTAGAGTCTGTCGCCCAGACATAGAATTCGCGTTTAATTACGCGAGTCAATTTTTAAACGCATACGATGAAATACACTGGCAAACAGTTAAACGGATCATTCGGTATTTGATAGGCACGCGTGGTCACGGTATAATCTTAGGAAAGAGTGGGAGTAGTTTCGAACTCTTAGGCTACACTGACGCAGATTATGCCGGATGCGTAGAAACGAGTAGATCAAGAAGTAATTTGCGTTTCTGTTTAATAGCGGACCAATTTTTTGGTCTAGCCAGAGACAAAGTATCGTCTCATTGTCTACCGCCGAGGCTGAGTACATTGCTTTGACGCACGGTACGAAGGAAGCAATTTGGCTGCGCCAAATGATGAATGATTTAGAAATTCCTGTTAAAAGTTTTCCATTGTATGTAGACAACCAATCCGCAATAAAACTGGCTAGCAACACAGAATTTCACAAACGGTCAAAACATATAGATGTAAGATATCATTTTGTACTCGAGGTTCTAGGCCGTAAAGAAGTATGGCATTGGGTATTTTAAATATTGTACCTAAGCTAAACCGATAGTTTCAGTACGAAAACAGATACTTGTCCTTTTCTCTGCTTAGTGAAGAATGTACCGTAATAAAATAATATACGTGTCTCCGCTATTCAGTAGTTCGTTTATGACGTCTAGACTTTTCGGCCTGCAGATTGAAATAAGCCTGAAATAGCCGTTTTCGTCACGTATTCGCAACTAGAAGAAAAACCTTTTTGTACTCTCTCTTACTCAGGTAATAGACTTTAGGGTTAGTTTTTCCAGCGGCAACGCATCTGCGATGCGTCCTTACCTGAGTCAGTCTTCTGACAATTTTCCTTGAGAGCAGTTGGCGATCGCGAAACTTTGTACCTCATAACTTGCCTATATTCTTGTTCTCTTTTAATAAATACATTTTTGTTGTATGAAGCATAATAACCCTGGCGTTTAATTTATTATTTGTTAAATTAAATATTCAACAAAAATGCATCTTTTTCGTTTTAAACGTCAACCTTTAACTAAAACATTTGACTTTTTAGCGTGAAAACTAAACCATTTTGTTAAAAAATTCGTCTCTTTTCGTTGAATTCCAAAAGTTAACTATTTTATTTTTGGTAAAAAACTCATGTATTTTGATAAAAGTCCGTCTGTTTGGTAGAAACTTCACCCATTAATACCTAACTGTTTTCTTTTTTTCCCTCAAACTTTCATTTTTAATTTAAATTTAAAATTAGAACTTGAAAAGTGCTTCGACGACTTGTTTTTTTAACCTAAAGGGTTCATTCTGGACTTAAAATGCCGATAATTCATCTGGTTATATGACTCTTATTGTAACTCCATACAGTCTATAAGTTTCCTTTTCGTGTAGACGCCAGCATATAAATTATAAATCATAAACAAAGTTAGGTCGCTAACGACACACTGGGCATAAATGCGTTAATATTGTTCGTTGAACATAAAATTTCATCCTTGACAGATGCCTTTAAATGCTGTATTTTTTACTTATTGCTTGTATTTGTATATATATTTTTGTAAATGTTGATTATTACAGCATTAAGCCGTTTCCCTTTCGGGGTAGGCGTGACTCACTCGGTGGAAGAAGGGAGTAGTGTGAGGAAGGGATGAAATAATCCTTAATCTGTAATGGAGGCTATCTTTTCGAAAATAAAAAAATCAACTTTCATAAGAAATTCACCTTTTAAAAATTTTAGATTTTAAGGAAGATTATTGACAATGTCAATGAGAATGTCACTACATTTTCCATAAATGATTTTTTCGGGTAAAAAATTTTTTCAACAAGAAAAAATTGTTGCCACTTAATCAAAATTTCTTATTTTTGCGCAAACAGCTAAGAAAACTGATAAATATGAAGAGCACAAAGTTGTTTAGAAGTTCATTTACTACCAAAAATTCTTTTACGCTTTTTAAAACATGGAAATCCATTTTATTTATTCCAAATATATATAAAAAATGTAAATTATATCTCCCGCCTCGTTCTCGAAACTATAATTATAGTTTCGTTATTTTCCGTTCGATAGTCACAAATTTTTGAGACAGAAGAAGCGGAATCCCTAAGAGCGCCCCCCTGCGTCCGTTTATTGAAACTTCATTCGTTTCTTTGTGTTAGCTGTCGCAAGACGTATTAAGCCAAGTTACATTATTTATTATATATATTTTTATATTCTTCAAACATGAGAAGACAGCATAAACATAAAAAACATGACAGTATCGACTTTCGTGAATTTTTGCGGGAGGTGAAAATCCTTAAAAGAGAATTGAGAAGTCGTAAACGATGGAGATACACATCGTCGCGATCACAGTCCTCTTCACGAATTTCATCTCGGAGGATGCTCTTTATGCTCCAACACTGGTAAGTTTCCTGCTGAAATGTTGAGACGGCGAAAATCATTCTTAAGCTGATATAAGTGCCGATCTACTGGTAGAGCCTATACATAAGTATAGGACTAAACCAGTTTTTTCTTTGCAGAAGCCCCATCTAAAGAGGGGACAATCAAAGACAACAATTCAGACAAAGGAGCCGATAAATCTGAAAAAAGCGAGAGGTCAGACTAGCGCACGTGTCGAGAGAAGTAAAGTATCAGAAGGCAGCGCTCCGTTGGTTTAGGATAAAAAGAGGTTAGATATGCTAGGAAAACATCCAGCAACTTCTGACACAGGATAAGTTAACTTGAATCCAGATTTAGTCTCAAGATGGGACTTTTGGCTCAGAAATGGTCTTCTAACAGAGACCAAGGAGGAATTGCTGAACAAATATCCTCGAAAGGGTAACATTTTCCTGGATGCCCTGGAAGTGAATCCGTTCATTATTTTATCGATGGGAAAGTCGTCTGTTAAGAGATATGAGCATTTCCAAAACATGCAGCGCCTGGCAGGTTCCGCTTTATCGTCCTTGGGTCAAGGAATGATTATGCTTTTGTCGGAGGAAGGGCTTGAATCCATAAACTTGCTCGAGTTTTTGTCTGATACCGGCAAATTAGTTACTCAACTTCATCATGCAGAAAAAATTGCTCCTAGAGCATTCATTGCTCCTGCCTACAGTAAATCTGTGAAGTCGATCTTAGATAAATCCAACAGGCGCACTTTACTTTTCGGTGCCAATTTAACAGAAAAGATCAACGAAGTAAGCTCATTCGAAAAAATAAGCAAAACCCTCAAGCCATCGTTTCCTACGAAAAAACCACCTCAGAATTCTAGATCTTTAATCATGAGGTGCTCGTCCTCGAGGAACCAGCGACAATCGTGGGCGAGCAACGATTAGAATTTTCAGTCGAAAAATTCACCTTAAACGAAGCCTCAGCCAACATCGTTTCGAAATCGACAGGCGAAGTCGTCAACGGATAGAACCCGACCAACAACTCGACATTAACGGAAGTAGAGGTACGTTTTACAGGACGCTTGAAAAATTTTCTTTCAGCTTGGAAGAACATTACTTCCGATATAATTGTACTCGAATGTGTTAAGGGATATCAGATTTCGTTCAAGCAGAAACCATACCAATCGGTTCTTCCCTCTAACTCAAATTTGACTCAAAGTGAGGTTATGTCCCTGAGGAGTGAAATGAACGATTTATTAAAATTAGGAGCCATAAGTCGTTGCGAATCCGTAGATGGGGCATATTTGTCCCATTTCTTCATTGTCGATCGTAAAAATAAATCGAAAAGGTTCATTTTTAATGCAAAGAAATTGAATGAATTTCTTGAAGTGCCTCATTTATAAAAAGATGATGTTCGAACAGCGTGTAAATTGATAACAAAAGATTGTTATATCACAAATTTAGATTGGAAGGATGCTTACTTTTCGACTCCGATTGATAAAAATTACCGAAATCTTTTAAGGTAATCTTTTTAAGTTATTTTACATGAATTTAATTGTTTACCATTCGGTCTTAACATCGGCCCTTATGTTTTTACGAAAATTATGAAACTGGTTCTCAGCTGATTAAGGAGCAAGGGTTTTCTATCAGTGGTATATTTATACGACTTTCTCTTCTTTGGCGCTTCCTTCGAAGAGTGTTTGCAGTATGTTAAAACCTCTGTGGAGTTGCTCAAATTACTAGGTTTGATAAATAATTATGAAAAATTTTCTTTAATGCCTAGCAGGGGATCGGAAGTTTTAGGGTTTTATTTCAAAGCAGAGACTTTGGCATTAGAATTGCCTTTTAAAAAAAGGTTAAACTTGATCTCTTTAATAAATTCATTTTGGAAAAGGAAATTTTTTTAATTTATGGGAGTTCACCCAGTTGATAGGAAGTCTCGTTTGTTGTTGTCCGTCAGTGCCCTATGAAATGGGTTATACTAAAGCCTTAGAATGAGCTAAATTTCAAGCTCTTTTACTAGCTAATGGTAATTATGACGAAAGCATGACTTTGCCAAGTTTTTTGCACCTAAACTTAATTTGGTTCCGAGAGAACATTCGCACGTCTCTTAACCCAATACGCCAATTGTCTTTTCAAAAAGAGATCTTCTGAGACGCATTGAAATCGGGTTGTGATGCCTTCTTTGAAGGCGATTCTGCCCACGGATTTTGGAGTGCAAAAGAAAAATCTTGGTCAATTAATCGTTTAGAACTTTTGGCAACCTTTTGGGCCCCCAAACCTTTTGCTTCTGAACTCTACGACTGCGAAATTCTTTTACGTATCGACAGCACAACTGTCATCGCTTATGTCAATAAGATGGGCGGAATTCAGCATCCTCAACTCCCCTAATTAAGTAGTGAAAGTAAAGACTGAAACCTAGAGGTCCTAAATACTCAATAACCTGGGATGTCACACCCGTCCTTGATAAGATTTCTAATTGGTTCCCACCTGAATCTATTAATCTGTAACAAATTTCGGAAAAGTTGATAATACTATTAGCTTTGGGAACGGGTCATAAAATGCTAACATTTTCTCTCATTAATATAGATTGCATTAGGTTATCTGACAAAGGAGCTGAAATTCGAAAAGAGTCTATCATAAAAACTTCTACGGTTGGAACCTATCAACCCTGTCTTATTTTACCATTTTTAAGGATAACCCGGAACTCTCTCTCTAGCTAGGACGTCTCAACGTTATTTTTATCACAAAGAATTTAAGACAAAATTCTAAAACGTTGTTTATCGCAGTTAAGAAACCTCATACAGTAGTAGGTACTCAAACTCTTAGCCGATAGGTCAGATCAGTTTTCTCCTAATGTGGAATCGATCAAGAGTTTACTGCGCACAATGCGAGACATGCAGCTACGTCAACAGCTTTTAAAAATGGCTTAGATGTAAATACTATCAGAAATACAATAGTTCCAGCTAATGAAAGCTTGTGTGATGTCACGTATGATTGAAATTAATTATTTAATCCGAAAATCTCCTGGAATTTAAAAACTGCTGCCTAATCTTACGTTTGATCTGATAGAATTAATTTATAATAATAATGTGCACTTTGGGGGGAGGCTTCCCCAAAACTAAAGGAAGGACGAGAGACTCGTTCTTCTTATTTATTTTTTGTGTGGGTTGGTATCGTTACTCTCAAACTGAGAGTTGTTGTCCCTGATCACGAAAGGGCTCCGAAAGATAGGTCGTACCGGGAATAAATGTTGGCACCTCAATTATTGTTTACACACCCTCATTTATTCAAAATTGCGATTCCATGATGATAGAAAGGGACACGTTCTACAATGGGTAGCACTTGTCGGGCATGTAGGAAAAGAAAGAGAGAGAGAGAGAGAGAGAGAAAATAGAAATTATAATGCAAAGCAAAGTACGGTCGATACAGCTTACCAGTAGTGTTCTTAAAACTACCGCCGTCCAGTCAAACTTGGAAAACTTCTAAAAATCCGAACGTAGACAACAAAGGCATTAATTGTAATGATTCCTTGTTTTGATTAGAAGCGGGCAAGCCCTTTTACGTTCGTGAATCATATATAATAATTCTTGGGAATCGCGACACACACAACACGCACGATCGATCGTCACTTCCATAGAGTTCACCTTTATGAGAGGTAGAAAATATTTCTACTTTCCATAAAAGAGAGCTGCAGTTTTTCAAGAAAATTACTCCGTCTCGTTTTGAGATTCGAGAGGAAGTAATATTCTTAAAACTGACTTAATTTTGTTTTTAGCAGGTGGATAAGACACGTTGATTTAAACACTCCCATCACATGGTAGAAATGAAGCTTCCGATAGTGATAACAGGCCCCCTGGGACGTTCTTACGGCTTACCAATCTACCGGCCTGTGTTGACTTACGGATGAGACGTATGGATACCTGCGGCCCTTTTACCTGACACGACGAAAGAAGGTTCACTTCCGTTTCCAAGAACAGGATGTGAAGGGAAACGTTCTCGTTACATCCCTGCCTCCCGTCGGTAGAGATTTTTAAATTTTTAAGGTCGGAAACTAGTCTCGTAAATAGGATTCCGACGACTCACCCCCGTTATATAATGAAAATTTTCGGTCTCGATTGTGGGCCCCCTGCACCGTTCTTACAGCTTACCGGTCTACCTGCCTCTGTGGTCTTACGAATGAGACGTATGGAAACCTGCGGTACATTTACCCGTCACGACGGAAGAAATTGACTTTTATTCACAGGATGTGAATTTTGACTTACGGGTTCAGTCGTCCAAGAAAAAAAACAAGATAGAATTTAGGTTCTAGGTTCCGACGATCGAACGGACAAGGACATCCGAGTAGATCTGGCACGTGCCAGGTCGCTCAGGAAACTGCAATTTTTGTTCGATACACCTCGGTCGTTTATATTTGGATAATTAGGTAGGGATATTTGCAATGCGGAATTTGGTTAGGAAGAAGGGATATACCGTTTGATCTTTGGTTTTAGTTTTGAGTATGCGAAATTCATATTGCCAAATGCTTCGTTTGAAATTTTTGCATCTGAGAGATAAGAACTTCGTCAGCACTTTATGGAGCTAAAATGTTTGAAGTCCTTTATGTTCCTAAAAAGAATGTTCAATTATCAATTCGCATCAGAATTGATGGAGGTTGAAATTTTCAACTGAAAATTAAGTATATATTAATTTCAACCGTAATTAATTTTAAAGATCTAAGCATTTTTAGCATTCTGTTTTTATTTTCGCTGAGTAGACACGTGGCTTTGTTTTGCTACTACCATGTGCTCGTACTGTCAGATCGCGGTACATATCGTGGTGGGCGAAGGAACGGGGCTATGGGAGAGTGGTATGAAAAGAGGGGAGAAGCTAGAACGGCGAGGTATACTGAACTGTTGTAGTTACAATGCATTGTGTAGCTCTGCCGTCCCAACATGAAAAGTAGTAACTACATGGCAGCACGTTCGGAAAAATATGATAAATTTTATTTTTTCATATAGCATGCGAGCTAACAAAAATTATTCAGCAATGCAATTTTTTTAAGGTTAGCTAATGCTAAATTTGAAGAAAATGAGAAGAAGAATTTAGATTTTTCTTTTAATCGTGGTGAAATTGTAGTTACGAGAAGTGGGCTGGTTGCGATCGCAGCAAAAACTGTCATTACTACAGAAGTTGAAAGAAAAAATGAGAAAATTAAACTAATAAATACAACCGCATTTCTGTAAAGTGATATAATTGAAACCATATTACAAAGATACCGTATGTTATACGTAAAATAAATAAAGACAGCGATAATGAGTTAGAAAGGACATAAATGATGATATAGCGTGGTAACATAACCTCTCTTTCTGAACATGGTGATGCAGGTGCTGCGGCCTAGTCCTGACAGCTGATCTCAGATTGTCGTATCTATCTGAGTCGCCTGCCGTTCAGGACGTCGTAACTACACATGTACGCATGCGCATTCGCATTTATGCAGTTACGACATGGGGAAAAAACACTTCTCAAACACTACGGACTTCGTAACTCATTTTTGATGAAATATGTAATTCCTACTTTTCTTCTTGGGACGGCAGAGCTGTATGCTAGGTAGAGACGCGCTTATGGCAGAACATGAGGAGAGAGAGCGAGGGAGATGAATCAGGCGTAGTGGCTTGTGGCCGTCGCTGTAGCATGGTTACATACATGCCATGCGACAAACGATATTTAAAACGTTCGAACGAGAGAAATGGGCGAATTCCTCGCCTGTGTGTACCTGCTCAAAGTCCTACAATAAATGGACGCAGGGGAGGGGCGCTCTGGGATATTCTCCTTCTTTTCGCTTTAAAATTTGTGAAAATCGAGCGGAAAGTAGCGAAACTACAATTGTAACCCCTTAAAACGAGGCGGCCATATAATTCCGATCTAAAATCATACAGGTAAGTTCGTTTGATCGTATAATAATTAAATCGATTGGTTTTGGATTGGTTTGGATTTTTTATATTTTGCTTGGATCAGGAAATAGAATAAGGATTACCCCATTATTTACAACAGTATATATATATAAATATATGCAATTAGTTGAAAAATAGAGCAATTACAAAACATATGTAAGTTTTCGACATATTTTGTCAATTGATAGGTTAACTTCAATAGCTCATAATTCCGTAGATAAATTAAAAATATAATTAAAGTATCCCAAAATTGGCAGCATATTTTATGAACGGCCCCTTATATACTTACTTCGAAATTTTCTCTTCTAAAATTCTTATAGTTTTGCGATTCTAATTATTAAATTGTTTATTTAACCAAAGGTTCCAAAATAGCGCATCTAAAGAATGTTTATATTTAACTCATCACATCGTAGCGAGAGAGGGGAACGGAAAGTTACCCTAAGAATGATGTATAAGCATTCTGATAGTAAGCTCTCAGGTTACGAGCGAGCAAAGGTACCTTCGTATGTTGCAATAATTAAAGTGGCTTGAAATATTATTTTCGAGTCACGTTAATCATTGGGAAAAATTAAATATTGAAATTCGCTCGTAACAAACCACACTGGAATTTAATTATTTCGTCCTCGAAATTTAGGATGGCTTACGAATGCGAGAGCAATGACTCCCCATTAAAAAATTTTTTTTTTGGCTTTTCAGGTTTTTATTGTCCCCATTTTTCTTTCATCGGGGGGTGGCGAGAAAGTGTCATTGGGGCAGCGTCGTAAATATATGTATCCCCCTTTTTTACACTATCTTTACTTAAATTATAAAATTATTCTGAATTTCCGATTTTCGAATGATGCGGTTATTATAACGAGGATTATAACCCTTATCCCACTTCTATCTCTCTCTCGTCTAGTTTCATAGTCAGTTCGTAGACAAGCAAGGTTTATATTATCTACGGCTATCTGACCTCTTCGCAAATGCACACATATACACACACATGCACACTGAACATAGTTATGTAGGGCTTAGCTCTTTTTTTTAAATGGTTGTAGTGTCTGGGTAGGGAGGCGAATTGTCGGCCTCGAGGTGGGCGGGTTGGTAGATGATAAGGTCTGTGCGGCGGTTATAGGTGACATAGCGTGCGTTTTCTCACAGGCAGAGTTGCATCATGCTTGTTGGTGATCCTTGGGTTGTTGAAGATTGCTCGACTCTAATACAGATATCTTCAAGATTCTCTAGAGGTGGCTCCCTCTCTACGTTGATCTGCCTATCACTGGAGTTCCTCAAGTGACCTTGGCGTCAAGTTGTGGGAATATTGTGCCGGATACGAGGGTGGCAGCAGTAGCAAAAGGAGGCAATGGCGACTAGAGCCACTACAACGTAAGACCCATGGATCAGTGTTAGGTGTTGGGGCATGATCCTCATTCTTAGGTGTATGTTATTAAGCTTCTCCTTCAATTCGTCCAGGGATTTATCGTTGATTGAGAAGGCCTCA
>JAWWLR010000155.1:84518175-84528995 GCA_035041075.1 Acraspis erinacei | reverse complement strand
CGAAATCTGATATTAGAAAATATCACCTGTTAAGTGTAGTTGTCACTTGCGTGCGGTTAGATGCCATTCTTAAGTTATACCGTTATGACACCCGTTATGATCCTTTTTTACTGTGATTCTTCAGTGTATATATATATATATATAAAGCGTGATTTGTCAAGACGCGAAAATGTACATTGCGATCTTACACATGATGAAATGCGATTTGTCAGAATAATCTTACGGACCTTTTTATCTAGAGACTTTAATGGCATAATTTGGATGGAACAACTTTAAGGGGATCTTGTTCTATAACTCCACAGCTTAGTCCGCAATTACCTACCACCAATTTCTGGCCCGCCGCATGTCTTCATCAATATACTCGACCTGATTTGCCAATCAGAGAATGTACCTAAGTCTCGTCCACAAATCCATAATTATCTACATTCACAAAGCGAGGGGCCTTCCAAGATCTGAAGTTAAAAATTAAAGAATCAAAATTCGAATATTATTTTAATTTAAGCTCTGCAAAAAAAATTGTTCACTCATTCTTGTGGAACTGAAATTTAAAATTAAAGGAATGAGAATGACAACTTGATAAAAAACTAGTTTTTGGGAAATTCTGTTTTTATCAGTTTCAAGTAATCGAAAACAGCATTTAACAATAAATAGTATGGAGGAATAAATATATATATATATATATATATATAATATCTGTTTCCACCTAAAAAAGTTAATTTTAAATTAAAGAGTGGCACTGTGAGATTTTAATTATTATTTAGTAAACAAAAAAGTTATAAATCAGATTGACAGTCGATCTTATTAGTAGTTTGTATCTGTTTCTATTGCAACCTATTTTTCGTATCACGTACAGGGCTAATTATATCTAGGAACTTATATCAAATCAACCAAATCAAATTTTCTCGATATTTTAAGTCAATGGTACGTTATAGACAATTATACTTAAGGTTAGTTTCTTCTTCTCTTCTGTTTATATATGATTATTTCTATAATATTGACTTATTCACATTTAAAAAAAAGTACAGCATATTAAACTAACATAAGTAGTATCACTAATTATTACTAAGATGCTTTAGAGGCAACTAGATAGAAGAAGATTATTTTTTCGTTTGAAGATCGCTAAAAATTCCATTTTTAACAACAGCACGTTTTTCCCCTATTTCGACCGTTATTAGAAATCAAATTTCCTTTCGCGGTACTTCAGTACAGCAGTGATGCTTTAAAAGTTTGATTGTAAGAAAATAATTCACTTCGAAGAAAATCGACGGACATTTTTTATTTGTTTAAGGCATATTTTTCACAACTTGAGATGTTGATTTTAAACCTAATGCCATATGCATTCAAATTTATTTGATTTTTCGAGCCAATAATCTTATCTTCACAAAACTGCTGCTGATGGCCTTTCGGATCACTATTCTTCAATTATGAAAATAGAAAGTTGAAAGAACATTTTATTTTTTCCTCCTCTAAATAAAACACATATTCGAAGGTCTGTCTGTATTTAGGCGAGGAAAATCAAAATTGTCTCTATCCAGATATAACTCTCATAATACAAAATATTATTACTTCAGTTGAAAAGTTAATTCATTTTTACATATTCTCAATATTTATCCATGAATATGGTCCTAAATCACTGGACACCCTTTGGCGCCCCCCCTACCCCGAAGAAAAATTGATTTCTTAACTTTCTTACATCTTTAGGCTAGATTTGTTTAAGGTAACATACTTTTAAACTTTTATTAGAATTTTAGAATTGAAAGGTGGCCTTTATTTTGTCTGTCACATTTACAGTTAATCTTTCATTCCGTACTTGTATAAAATAAGATTTAAATCGCATGCTCTGGCAACGAGATACGTGTTGAAAAAAATGCATAGCTTACTTTTTGCTGTCGATATTCTTCCTCTAATCCTTTCACGTGCTGTACTCATTCTCGTGCAAATTAAGCGAATGGTCGTACAGATTCAAACGAAATTTATTAGCTTCTGACTTTGACTTCGCCTCATTCTTAATACTTTTTCACCGTCATTCATGCGTTATTCATAGTCTAAAAGTGAATTGAACTTTCAAATAACTCTGTACAAAACTTTATTTAAATTTTGTGTTTTCCGAGCAAGGAGTTCACTTTTTATGCGAAACTGTTTGACGAAAGTCTAATTAAATTGGGTGGAAGTTTTACTGAATAGTAGTTAATTACTAAATATTTTTTATTTCAATCAAAGGAACGTTATTTTTCAAGGGGGAAATAAAAGTTCATTTACTGTGAAAGTAAATTATGCTCTAGGTAGGATAACCTGATCACAGAAACGCATCGGATAATCAAACATCAGTATCGGTGAAAATGATCTGCCCACAGTTTCAACCTCGTGAAACCTCGGTTTAGTGGAGAATTCTACTTGACGACCGACAATGAGTTTTCGTCTCTATATGGGTTTCCTTCGTTCTCGTTTTACTCCGCTTAAAAATTTCTAGTATTTTTCGACTATCGCCACACGATCATGTTCCCAAGTGGGCAAATACCTACCTCTGCACTCAATTTCGTTTTAATCCCAAGAAAGTTCTGGAATGTTGAACAACTTCGCTCTTTTGATAGGGGACATTTGCATTGTGTATCCAAACAGTTCTCATTCGTTAACATTTTTTAATCTACACCTGTTTTAATTTTTGCACGAGAACGCGGCTTTGATTCTTCCAAATATTCTGTAAACAAATGAAAATTATATAAGGTTTCCACGGCAATGGCTGCTATAAGACCTAAAAAGTTAGACGCAGCAAAAATAATTAAGCCTACTTTTTCGTGTATACATCACTGACAGGACCAGAATGACTTTTTTGGGCCCTGATGCCAAAATTAAATTAGTTATACAGTTTTAACATGACAAACTTTTCTAAGAAATTGCAAAATCTCTTTTGACTATTATATATACAATACACATTCCCTGAAATAATTTTTTTTCACTTAGTTTAATTAGTTCTCTAACTTATTTTAATTTTTTCCATTTCAAACTTTCATTAGATTCATTGAATATTCCTCTCAATCGGCTATCTCTTCAAAAGATGAATATGCTCATTTTTATGAGCAGGAAGAACTCAAAACTTCTAACCACATTGAAAAGAGATTTTTAATCCTTTCAACATCAATACCTTTAGCCTCAAATCGTTGCTGGGCGGAAAGTCACCGATTACAAATGTCCTTTATAGTAGAGTACAAGCTCAAAGAATCTAAAAGACTAATATATAGTTAAATAATCTTTCATATCTATAATCTGATTTTGAAAATGTATACATCAACTAAAACGGAAAAGTATATAAATAAAGATAAAGTAAAAAGGCAAATAGAATATTTTTGGTCAATATGAAAGTAAAGGCAAATATTATTTTTATGTCGCAATGGAAGCATCGTTGGGAGAACTCGAGAATCATACTTTTCCATTGCTAGGAAACATAACTAGCAGTTTAAATTTTTCTAAATCTGGGATACTACATTGTTCTACATTTGCTACACAAGCTCCTTCGAAGAAAAAAATAAGATTGGAATTTGTTAACGTAAAAGAGTTTTTCACATTCTGACTTCCGTGAATTTCATCAAATGTTAAGGCTTTCTGACCCGCTGATTGAGGAAAAACGTATTTTACATCGGTGTCTGTCTATCTTCGTTGTTGTCGTTTTCGCCTGTGAACTCGATCATTTTTTGCGTATGTTTCCTGCTTTATCCCACGAAACTGCTGTTTAAAAAATAAGAAATTTGATTTTCTAACCAAACTATAAGAGATATGTACGAAAAAAATGTTTATTTGCAAAACTGTTCATCTTAAAAAGATCTACAAAGCTATTACACAATATTTTGTGATAAGATGAATAGTTTTTGTTGAATTCGCGAAAAATATTGTTGGTGATTAAAAATTCAATTTTTCGGTGAAAATGCGAGATATGAAAAAATGTAAGCATCAAAATTGCTGATCTAAAACATATCTATGGATTTTCTTCAAAAAACTATTTTTTAATAAGATGCGTAGCTCTCAAAAAATATCATTAATAATAACAAATTTTAATTTCTAGAAAAATGACACAAGATACATTAAAATATCTAAAGGCCAAATTTTTCGGCTGAAGTCGAAGTGCCAAACTTAGTTACAGAAACTAATATAATATGTATGCATTTAATAGAAAATAAAAAAAATTCTGTTGGGCAAACCTTATTCAAGAACGAAGCCCGAGACACGTAATAAGTTTGAATTCATTAAAGCCAACGTATCTTTACACAGTAGAAAAAAAAGATGAATTTTGTTACTGAGAATTTTGCTCAAATGATCATTTGACACTCGCGATCATAATGATCTGCACCTTTGGATCCATTTGATCTTATTTTTTGTTTATCTGTCAGACTAAAAAAATGGTTGCTAATTCAGACGCCGATGTCATAACGACACAACCTAAAAATTGTATCTAACCGCACGCAAGAAAAAACTACACTTAACAGGTGATATTTTCTAATATCAGATTTCGAAATCTTTAAAACTTTTTAAGTCTACTGCACGATCAGAAACCATAAAAAGCTTGCATGTAAGCTAAAGTACTCTAACAACGTCAGCCATATTGTTTTCACTCATACATGATCCCGAATCAGATCATTATGATCTCAAAAGTCGATCATTCACTCCGACTAATCAAAATTCTCTTTAATTCGATATCATTTTTGTTACATATCAAAATGATATTGATTTCGGTATCATTTTGAACACTTTTTTAACCGTGTAAAGAAAGAGAATACTACGCTACCATAATTCAGATGTAAATTATTTAACATTTAATTTTAAAAAGTTTGTTTAAAAATATGGGAAAATGTAAAGACTGAGAATGTAGCGCAAAATACGACTGATTCGCTGTTCAAAATTTTGCTCTTACAATCTATACGAATCGCTCGAAAAATTCTTAAAGTCCATATCTCACTGGTTAATAATTTTGATTCTGATTAATAGTTTTCTGAGCCGATTTAATTGTACTTAATTATTATTTAAAATAACGAAGTGTTTCGTCATCCCGAAATTCGGGATGAATAGTCCAACATGTTTCATTAACTCTGCTAGTCGTCCCGAATTTGTGGTCACAGAAACAATGTAAAGTCACACCCCTGCCCCTTTTCCATCGTCCCGTGGGAGGCGGGAAGGCATCCCCGTTACAGATCACAGAAATAATATAAAGTCACACCCCTGCCCCTTTTCCAACTCCCTTAATTATTCGGAACGACTAGACACAGCCTTAAAATAATGTTTATAATTCAGAAATATATTCTACACTGGAATTTGGATTTACCACCGGCTTCGGAGATGGTTTCAGTAGCCTTCAGTAATAAATCCAGATCGTTTAAAAGTAAAGCTCCATGTGAAGCATTTCCTAATATTACTCAATATACGCGAGTGAGTAACTGCGCACTGAGCCTATCCGCTATGCTGCTGGTGTTTGTCGCTTCGGTAAACACTCCCTCTCGTCCCTGAGGAGCTCCACTCCCAACCCGAAACCCCGACGGCAACAATGTTTGGAAGAAGTAAATCTGGACTCATTTAATCCAAGATCCAGTGTGTTCCTAATTCGGTTTCTCGTGCGGTCACTTCTTTTAGGGTACCTCGCTCGAACATCTCAACCACTGCTGTGCAACGGTAGTGGTGTTGTTGTAGTGGCTTGCTCAGTCAGCAGGGCGGTAGAAGGCTTTCTATTTACCAATTGCGTTTTGACTTTCTCTCAGACTAGTATTGTGATTAGTCTATTTAAATATGGGTTTATTTAGATGTTAGTAAATTAGCATTTTCATTGAATTGATTTTAAAGCTGAAAAACCATTGCAGCTTTCTATTTTTTTAGGAAACAGTTCACTAATAAATCTGAAAAGATGAATTTTCAACCAAAAAATATGATTTACCAACTGAAGAGTTAAACGTTTAACCTGCATAATTGAATTTTCAAGCAAAAAGACACATTTTTTAGAAGACAGTAAAATTTTCAATCAAGCTCTATTTTACCAAAAAAGATTATTTTTACATTCTCATTCATGAGTGTCATGTAGTCGTCCAAATTTTCGATCTCTGGTTTTTAACGGATCTTTGCGTTTCGGCACTCACAGAATCCAAAAATCATAAAATTTTGTCGGAGTCTGTACAGACATATATGTATGTCTTAATGTATGTCTTGCATGTATGTCTTTATGTATTTATGTCTGTATGTATGGTTACCTGAATGTTGTACCCACGCTAACTTTTGAAGGATTTGTCCAATCGAGTTATCCTTTGATATATGTACTTCTAAAGGTTCGAAAATTAAGATTAAGTTCGTTAAGCAGATATTTCCAACCAAAATAAAAAAATTAGAGCATTTTCAAAGTTTGAAATTTTTTTCTTGAAATTTTAGAAATGTTGGTCACAGTTTCTTGTATATGGGTACAACACTTGCACATTATCCTGATAAAATTTTCAAATTCGATGAAAATTAGAAAAGTTATATACTTTTGAAAATTTTGAAAATGTTAAGAAAAATAGAAAAAAACATTTGTCTGATAGATTAGGAAATTTCATTTTCATTCGCTTGCGGATTTAATTCCCGCCTTGTACTCCGGAAGAGCCTCGGCGGACCATGCGGTGAACACTAGTCCAGCAAGGGAGTACTATCGGCGAGAAAATTCGAGTCCTCTGGGTTTGACGTTGACAAAGTAAGGGTAAAAAATCGCAGCTTAATGAAAGTCGGATCACTTTAAAGGTGAAAATGTTGTACGTTAATAAGCCGAAAACTAATGTTGTACAACATTTTTTGTAGCTTGCAGATCTGAAAATGTTATGAAAAGTAAGGATATTTGACCGTTTTTAAAAACATTAAACTTTGGAGCATAGTTGTTCATTAAAAAAATAATAGGATAAATTTAAAAAAAATCATGGTCGTACTTTGAACATTTTTGAACAGATTTCCGTTAAAAAAATTGAAAAATATAATTAATTGTCCGCTTTTTGTACATGAATATGGAACAAAACTATCTTCCGTTTTACTGAAGATAACGAAGTGATTTAAATTGGAGGTAATTACTTGGACTATCTGTAATAACTGACTTCCAATATCGCAGTCCAATATCGCAGTCTGCACGAAGACAACAAGAAACACATACTTATTTCAAATTGAAAGTTATTACAGATAGTCCAAGTAACTACCACCAATTTAAATCACTTCTTTATCTTTAGTAAAACCGAAGATAGTTTAGTTGCATATTCATGTACAAAAAGCGGACAATTAATTATATTTTTCAATTTTTTCAACGGAAATCTTTTCAAAAATGTTCAAAGTAGCACCATGATTTTTTATATTTTTCCTATTATTTTTTCAATGAAGAACTTTGCTCCAAAGTTCAGTGTCTTTAAAAACGGTCAAATTTCCTTACTTTTTATAACATTTTCAGATATTTCAGGTCTTTCTTATTTTATACGAGAAAGCAAGTTCTAGAAACCAGCGTGGTGCCGTTTTTTCAGGTGATCGTCTTGGGTTTTCCTCACCAACTGCTACCGAACTTGTGCCCCCGAGTCTCCATCTGGCCTTGAACAAGTCTGAACGAGATCCAAATGGACAGAGTTGTATCCTTTCAAATTATTCCCTGTGGTGAAAATTGCTCTGTGAAAGAAATATAAATATTTACTTACTGAATATTGTAACTGATGACGGAAAAATATCCATACCGACCAATTTCAAATAAAATTTATATTTCGCGAGAGTTAACCATTAAGATTGTGAAGCATTTACAGGGATTTTAGTCGCTAAAAAAATTAATATTTCAACTTAAGATTGCGGGGAAAATTGAAATAAATTTCTTTTTAAATAAATTCAAAAAAATATTTCCCAAGATTTTAAATTATTTCGTATATTAACGTAAAGAATATCAAGACAAAAATTACTATTACTAGGAGCGATTACAAAATTGTAGAATAAATTCGAACAAATGTAACAGATTTTAACAAGTTCTGATCCAGGAGCTTTTTAAACATGTGCAAACTTATGATAGAGTAATCTGGAAGATTAAGCGCCAATTTCTTTCATTTGGCTGAATTTATTACAGGATTGAAGGAAGAATTCGAACACTTTTAAATGAAATGTAGAAGTTTTAACAAAATTTGTGAATTAATAAAAAATTTGAAAAAACAATGTTTGAAACATTTTTGAAACAATTTCCATGGAACAATTGTTCAATTCCGCATGATTACAAAACTTCAGAATAACTTCGATTTAAGTAAGGAGATGGTCACAAGTTTTGATTCACAAGGTTTTTAAAAATTTGAAAGGTTTTAAGAGAATAAGAAATATTTCTCATCATTTATGGAAAATTGTAATGATTATTTATTTCCGGACATTCATTTTGAGAGCAACAGAAAAGGTTTTAAGAAATTCAAAAAGATTTGTAAAAATATCAAAAAATAATCTTAAACAAAAAACAATAAAAGGAAGTTTTAATTTTGCAGAACTTTTTACGAAATTGTAGGGACAATTTGAATAATTTTGAACACATTTCGAAGTTATAAAAAACATTGGAAATTTTTGAAGATTTAAAAATGTTTAAAAATTAAAAAATATTATTTTAAGATTCGAAAATACAAGTATGAAAATTTTAAAAATATTTATTCAAACGTTTCATGATAATAATAAAATTTTCTTCTTCTTCCAGGGAATGTTACAATAAATCTTTATATAAGAAACTAAATGTGAATAGAATATTGAACGATATTTAAAAACATTACAAAACACGTTCAAAATTGTTAAACCTGAATCCGGAGAATTGTAATACAATTTAAGGAATTTTTGCAGTAAGTTTGGCAGTATTTAGGAACTTTTTGTATTCTGAAGAGTGTAAACATATTCACTTGTGAAATAAAAATTTCAAATTTCTAAGAAATTTTCTAGATTTTTCCGAAGTCTTTATCAAGAACACAATTATCCCGGCCTTAAATTTATACATATCTTAGCTTAATAAGAACTTCTTTTTAATATTGTAAGAAATTATGGAAGAATTTTGTCTTGCTGAGATTTTCACTATATCTATGCTATTATATGTACAAAAAAGAGATATGTTTTGTCGAAATATAGAGTATAAGAAGTATAAGAAGTATATAGAAATTGAGATTATTGATATGTTTTCTTACCTTGGAAAGACGGAAATTTCTTTTTCAATCTGACTCTTAGTTCTTCAGAAAGTTCTTCATCACTGGAATCATCTTCACGAACGTTGATAATGAGCGGTTCCATTTCCATTATCATATCCATGCGTTCATCAGTCCCTCTATACTCTTCTTCGATTTTCTCAACGTGTTTTACGCAGTTTTCCCAGAGTGTTGGAGGCACGGTATTCATGACAGCTTCACACAAATTGCACACGGCCCGAATTTTAAAAGTTTTATTCTGCTCAGCAACTTTTTTTTTATGTATGCCGATACATATTCTATGGCATTAAATTCACAGTGTGCGACAGGCAACCAGAGCAGTTGAACTTCACTTCCTCTCAATTCCTGAGTTATTTTTTCCAGCATGTAAGTTTTTCAAATCCGATAGTAGTCCCTGCTTACTACTATTACTCTCATATTTAAAGATATATGAAACTTTAATTATGCTTTGCATCACTTCTAGTTGCATAAATAAAATATTTGTTTCAAAAGTATTATTGGTAGTTTTTCGATCAGGAAATACAATTGAAAAGGCGGCATTTGGAAGAAACTCTTACCTATTTTTAAAAATAGGCCAAATGTCGCCAAAGCTCGAAATTATTTACTATTATCATGATTGTTGGAAAGTAGTGTATTTCTTCCGGTGACAAGATTGGAATTGATGTTTTAAGACTTTTTAGCATACTTTTTGAACAAGGTAAATAATAGATAGGATCTTATCTTGACTATAAACTTATATGAATTGTAAAAAAGAGGCCAAACGTCAGCAAAGTTGGGAATTAATGAAAGTTCCCATTATTTTCGGGAAATATTGCATTCCTTTTAGTCACGTAATTTAAATTAAAGCACCAAATTTTTCTAACTAGTTTTTCAATCAGAGAAGACAGAACACAAGGTCTCATTTTCACGAAAAACACCTATTTTAAAAAATATGCTGAATTCCACCGAAGCTGGAAATTATTTACACTTATGATGATATTCAGAAAAGAATTCATTGCTTCCGTTGGCATGATGGGAAGTTATGCTTTACGGTTGTTTTGGGTAGATTTTCAGACAGGGATGACAACAGACAAGGCTTCCTCGTTTTTTAAAGCTAATCTATCACTTCCAGTTGCATGATTAAAGTGTAGGCAGTGTATAGATGTCCGGTGCCGGGCAAAAGGTTGGTATCCGGTAGATTGCTTTGACTGGTTGCTCGACAGTGGGTGGGGTCTGTCGGATAGCGGCATAGTGTATGGATTCGACTTAGTATATTTCTTATTTTCTTGAGACGTGCGCAAAGCATAACCTCAAAGTAAAGTATATGATTTGGAAGGAGATTATGGGAATTTGTAATTGTTTATTAAAAATAAGTTATTTGGTGTCTCATTTTATCATTACTTGTTCATTTACTTTATCATTCTTTTATTACTAAGAAGACAAGACATAACCTGGCGGAAAAAACGAAAAGATTCGGAAAGATTCAGAAAGGTTTCGGAAAGAGTTCTGAAAGAGAATCGGAAAGGGCTATGTGAACCTGGCATCCATTTCTATCCGAACGTCGAGCTGTCCCACCAAGCTTTCCGAGTCTTTCCGAATGTCCCCCTCTCCTACTTCTTTCTGATTTCTTTCGGATCAGTGCAGAGTACTTATATTATTTAT
>JAWWLR010000155.1:84455802-84467079 GCA_035041075.1 Acraspis erinacei | reverse complement strand
TATATATATATATATATATATATATATATATATTTCATAATTTGGAATTACTAGTCGTGTAGAACACTACCCCGAAATAGTTGCGGCCACTTTGATAGTTATTTCTATGTTTAAATTTAGTTGTTCTATCGAGTCACTATTGATCTGAATTATTTTAGAGCTCTCTAATTGTTTTATGTATGATTCCTCATTCTGTGCATCCCACTTATAAATTTCTTGTCATTCAATATTATTTTTCTACATTTTTTCAAGTTTTGACCTTCAACTTTACCCTTCCTCTTTTTATATTTCCTTTTTTGTTTTGTGCTATCCAGTTCAAGTGTTATTTCTTCTTCGATTCGATCCATAGTATCACCGCTAATTCGACCTCTCTTTCTAGATGAACGTCCTTCTTTCAAGAAACATGTTACTTCGTTCAGGTCGCAACGTTTTCTCTCAATCATCAGGAAATCGTCCCTTAATTGATCATTTATTTCAAAATATTTTAATTCTTTGTATAGTGGAATTCATTGTTTCCTGTTAACTAACGTGGTTTTCTCGTAGACGTTTTCGACAAAAACTCTGGTCCCTTTAAGCATCATGTTTCTTCTTAAAACCTCCGACTCATTATATTAATTAAAAGATCCGTCAAACTATTTACTTGTTCCTTGTCTTCCAATGCATAAATCAGAACATTATTCTTTTTATTCAGTCTTTCTGTTTTTTGTTGGTCAAGTTCAATTTGCGTCCATAAGTCGTTATTTGGTTTCTTCACATCTTAAATTTCCAATTAAAACTTATGTAATTCTTCATTGATCGGATTTAATTCCTCGTTCACAGTTTCTTCTAAATTTAATGAGATCCCTGCTAAAATACTGTTTCTCCAAGTATCCAGAGGTATCATTGTGGAATTTTTGTTTGTCTTTCTGTTATCGCACAAATACACTGATTCAAAACTGTGGTATTGTATACACTATTCTTCAAATTTCCTAAGAAGGAATGAAAAATTGCACTGAGGACTTCAAAAATAATCCGTTTGTTGTTTCCTCTTTCACTAAACATTTCTTTACCGTTAAAAAATGATAGATCAGTCCTTAGCCAAATTTACCATGCCTTGTTAGTTACTTTTTACACTTTTATAGACTACTTTATTAGCTTACAAACACGGAGCGACATAAGCCACGTCTGCCTCAAGTACATGCCAAGATAACTCCTCCTTTTTAACATTACATTAAGTTTAACTTTCTGGTAGGGAATTCATTAAGTGTTCTTCGATGTAAAATCGTCATTGCCCTTTATCAAATTATATAATCATCAACAGGAATGTATGTTCGAGGATCCTAAAGAATAAGGCAGTGGATTATAAAACAAAATTTTATTTTTCACAGGTATAACCTAACATATAATTCGTCTGATTCACGCTGCCCTTTTCCATTCGGTCACATCCGATACATCAATTTAGGTAACCAATCGCTCGCAATCGGCAATTACCTTTTGAGAATCCCGGTTTAAAACAAGTATTCTTATACATTTATAGGTTATATTGATGTATTTATAGGTTCTATTTATTTATTTCCAGGTTCCTGATGGTCATTGTTGGGTAGAAGGTGATAATACGGGCTATTCTATGGATTCAAATTCATTTGGACCTATTGCTATTGGTTTGATCACTGGAAAAGCAACGTGTATTGTCTGGCCACCAAGTCGTTGGCGATATTTGATTCCATTTTTACCTTCGCAAAGAACGCCTTTAAATTTGTCCCTTCCAGTAGCAGCCTAAATTTATGTGAAAATGAGAGCTGTATGTTTTGTTAAAAGTCTTAGTTGGGAACTACCTGGTACAGTTTTTAGGCATGGTTTGACATTTGGAGACGTTGATAATGATGGAAATAATGAATTAGTCGTTGGAACGGCTGAAGGTGATCTCTTCATTTTTAAAGTATGTTTTCCTTTTCTGATATTATTATATCATATTTCGACTGTTCGTGTTTAAAATAAAGTAAGTGCAAACTAAAAAACTGTACTTCTATGTTTCCACATCTCACTACAGTTTCAAAATACACTTAATTGTTTTTGGATATTAAAATATTTTCATGAAAAATATTACAATACTAAATATTAGTGTATACAAACAAAGGGTAGCAGTACAAAATTCTTAAAAAATCACATGCATATTGTTTCAAAAGGATACCTCTAAAAACTCATTTTTAATACAGTAATACAAAAAATAGTAATTCAAAACCAGGTAACTTTCTCTCAGTACTTATCTCCCATCTTCTTTTTTCAATTTGTAATAAAATTCTTATTTTTTAAAAGAAAAATCCCTTAAGTATAACTATTTGGACCTTTTTTCAGCACCAAAGTACCAATCAAATTCCAACCTAAAATTTTTAATCTTCATTCTCTATAATAAGCATTCTATATAAGGGTTTTTCACTTAACTTTATATCTTGTAATTAGGAACGTTATTTCGTAAAATTTATCGTTTATTCATTAAGAAACATATAATTTTTTTTTCGTTTATATAACTTCCAATGAAAAATCGCCTGTCACAGTTCGATACCATCACACTAAATCAGACCTGCGCAGCTAGGGGAAATTCCCGTGAGGAATACATATTTAGGGTATACTACTATTTCCGCTAGAGAGCGAGAGTGGTGGTATACGCGTGCTAGATTCTGCCCTCTACGACTTACGCTGCATCGTAGATACGGAATATCTGTCGGGTGCTTGAAGAGACTAACTTTTCTATATAAAATTGTAATATTGACTAAAGTTTGAATTATTTTATTTCAGTATGTTTACATTTATTGACAATAAATGTAATTAAAAAGAGAATTGTACAAAGTTTTTCTTTGTTATACATTTTTCAATATTTTTGTATCTCCGTTTTTTACATTGCGTGTATAATGTACAGAAATGTTGGTTGATACTTTTTGCAGTCTAATAATCTATTAACATCATGTACAAGGTAGAAAGGTACGTTACAGAAATGCAATATAATTATAAAATCTGATTCCTATTCAGCGTCAATAAATACAGATATGTTTTACTAAATATTATATGTATTGAATATAATATTCGAAAGTGAATTTGAGCCTACTTCGTTGATATGCTTAAGCTTAAGAATTTACTTTAAGGCTTTAAGACTTTAAGTCGGGCTTTAGGTTGGCGTTTACAGTTTTCACTGTCCAAATACTTATGTATTCACAGGATAGGGAACATTCTGAGGCAGAATATTTTTTTATGCAGCAGTCTTGTGTTCCGAATTTCGCATAATAATATATATAATTAAAAGTTTGTCATAATGACAACCGCAGGATTTCGCCGGGACCGGGTGCTAATCTGAACAACTGCACCCGATCTCAGCGAAATCGCAGTAAAATTTCATCCATAACCAAGTCTCACGACCGTGGGATAGGTGGTTACAGTCTGACGGAATCAATGCGACAATCCGGCAAAAGTCTCGTGCACCCTGACCCTGACGAGCGACCCAAGGACGATCGCCTTCTGCATTTTCTCCGCAAGTGTTTTCGCATATTGTTCACACGCAGGAATGCTTTTCAGGCTATGGACTAGTGAAAGCTTGGCACCTCCAAGAGCGCCGATAATAAAGACGATTAATTTAACAGAATATTCCGGGTACAATCGTCAGAACTCCCTTACAAGGTCTCTATACCTCTCTTTCTTTTCATTCTCCTTGGCTATGATGTTATTGTCAGCTGGTGCCGAAAATTCGATAACGAACATGTTTCGCTTCTCGAAATCAAGGAGAACTATCTCAGGCCTAGAGCGTGCAACAGAAACAATTGTCCCGAATATAAAGTTCCAGTATATGTGGCACTTCTCATTGTCGACAATTGTCTCTATTTCACTAGGAGTGTTTAGCGGAGCGATATTAAAGGGATTTATTAGAGTTATGAACATTAATGTAATATTCAGTCCGCACTGTTGAATATTTTTGTCTGTTTTCTTGCATACGTCATCTAAATATTCGTCCCTTGGGTCGCACGAAGCCGATTTTTTGATAAAATATTTATATTTTGTTTAATAACAAAATGAAAACGAGCAATAGGTAATAAATTATAGTGACGCTTAATGTAGCCTTATGTGGATTCTCGAGCACTCTCCATTGCCGCTCGTAAAAATCACGAGGCAGACCCCTTGAGCGCATTAAATTGCTCGTAAATAATGACCCTTTCATTTTTATGACATGCAGACCAGTTACAAAAACTGAAATGAGGAAGGTATGGCTTGATGCAATTTTAATTAGCAGAATTAGTTTATGGACATAATTTGAAGAAATTGAATAAAAGATTCGTGAAAATCCTTTAATATTTGCAGTAATAATGGAAACATTGACCTATATAAAAAAGTCTACATTTTTCTGAAAACTTGACATCTACTCCCTCAATCTGAATAAAGAGTATTCAATTAAAAATTAGGGATTAAGAAGTCTTATTAACTTCGAATAATAAGCCTTTGTAAATTAATTATCAGTTTTCTAGTTAATCTTGTGAGAAAATTGTGCACATGTAATTGGAGATTTTCACACCTTGTGATCCGTAAATAGCACTTCGCGAGTTTTCAAGTTTGAATGCAGTTTTGGGAAAATATTTAAATTAAAAAGAAACAGCGAATTCTGGTAATGACTGCACATACTTTTATTGTAGATAGACCTTCAATCTTTACATAATTTTCACATAACCTATTCAAGGCATGAAAAATTATACTTCAAAAATCGCTATACATATTATTCTCATTTTTTGAGCACTTTTTTAACACTTGCAAAATTTGTATTTTAGCTTTTTTGGCATTTTTCAACCATTTTATATTTTTATTCAGAATGTTAGTTTTTACGAAGAAGTCAAAAACTACAATCACATATTCGTAGCTCTTTTTTTGGTAAAGAACTTTTGCCTTGTACATCTTTGTCTTGTACAATTTTCGATTTTTCATTATTTTTTTTGCGACGAATATTGCATTGTCGGTGTTTCGAAATAATTGAAAAAGTTGTTGCGATAATCTTGTACGCCTTTCAAACAGCAACGTTCTTTTTATCGAAAAAATGTCATAAGGATAAGTCGATTGAGTTTCCGAGTCCAAAATTTAATTGTTTTATTTTTGATGCATTCTGTGACTTAAAATTTTCAATTTTCTTTTTTTTTGTTATTTTTAAAATGTTCTAACTCTGGTAACTTTATTTTTTTAATTCAAAAAGTCGTAAGGATAAATTGTTCGAGTTCCCAATAGGTCATCTTTCTTTTTAGGCCTTACAAACGTGTGCCAGTGCAGAAGCCAATCTGATCGATCTTTGGAAAGACTTTGTGCCTAAGGGATACTTAGACTACAAAGAGACAGAAAATGTCGTAAAAATCTTTTTTTCCAGGTTGGGGGGTTAAACACGGACATTTGATGAACACCAAGAAATAAAAAATTGTCATAAACTCAATCATTACCTTCTCATTAAGATGAGAATGTAAAAGTTGGCAAAAAATATAATCGGTCCCTTTTTTAGAAATACAGTTTTAATTTCTTCAAATAGAATGCGCCATTTTCTTCATTTTACACGTTTTCCTAATTTTCCTGCTACATACAATTTTTCATTATATCGCAAATCGAAAATTAGACTTTAGATGCCTGTGGAGCGGGTAGAAAACTCCACTTACGTACTTACGCTCCACAGGCATCGAAAGTCGAATTTTCGATTGAGGTATGATGAAAAATTTATTTCTTTATTATGGATGCGCCATTTCAGGTAAAAGTTTATTTCTTTGGTTAAAAATGTAACAAATCTTAAAAATTCATTTTTTTCTTGCTGAAAATGAATATTTTTACTAAAAATTTGGTTATTGCATTTATGCTGGAAGGCTTTTTCATTCGAAACTTAAATTATTTCTGTTGAAATAATCGTGACAGACCTATTTTTCAGAACCCAGTAATTAATTTTTCAAAGAAGAAATTAACTTTTGTACCAAAAAAGATAAATTTTCAAACAAAATTATCAATCTACAAATAATTGAATAAATTTTTAACAAACGAGTTCAATATTTAACCAAGTTGGTGAATTTTTAACCAGAGAAATGAATTTTTAACCACGAAGATTAGTGTTTTAATCAAATTTTAAACAAAATAAGATAGTTTTGAACAACATGGTCGAATTTCCATTTAGAGCAGATCATTTTTCGAATAAAAATATCAATGTTAAAACCTAAAATGAAATAGCTGCATTATCAGGTGACAAAATTTATTCTCAATAAGAAAATTGCATTTTATTTAAATATTGAAGGCTTCTAACAAAGAATAAAATTTTTTCATAATACCTCAATCGAAAATTCGACTTTCGATGCCTGTGGAGTGCGCAACTCGGGGCGAAAGGCGACAGTTTCACACGTGTGATATCTGCCCTCGCTTTGCTCGGGCAGCTGACTTCAACCTCATGAAATTGTCGCCTTTCGCCCCTTGTTGAGCAAAAAAAATTTTAAAAGTTATGTACAAAAACAATTGACTATGAGGAGAGCGACGAGTTTCGTAGCAAAAATTCAGTAGTAGAATTTTAGAAGAAGAAGAATAATTTTGTAAATAGAAATATTTTAATTTTCGGATTTGTTTATATTAGATCAGTTCGTATTAGAGTAAGAAAATAAGGAAATGGAAAAGGGGAAAATTTCTTTGAACACTAGGAACGAAAAAAGAATTCTTAAAGCAGAAGGAAATAATGTTAATAGGGGAAATGGTGTAAAGAATGAAATATTAAGGTGATTTTTAAAAGTATCAAGTTATTATTGAATTATTGCAGGTTTTTTTCGTTAAAAGGAAACGTAAAAAACGTTATCTAAGTTCGCAAAGTTGCTTCCACTGATTCCAACCACCTCTGCCTCTGAACGAAATAACCCCCCCCCCCTCCCAGACTCCCTCAAATTGGTTTCGTAGTTTATCAATTGCGCTGTTTGGTGTAAATTTATGTATTTTCTTAATAATTAATCAACTTTATTACCTAGCAATCATTTTTGTAAAAACTTCATGTGAGACTCATTAAACCGGGAGTAATCCACCATGCGATTATTTATACATCATCTTCCAGAAGACTTCTTTTCATGCCGTTGATCATATACAATGTTAATTATCATAAAAAAATGTAATGCTTGTGACAACTTGTACTGTCAATATTTCACAATCTAGATTGATTTCATTGAAAATAAGCTGTACTTCAGATACGGCAACTAGCTGTCTGGTGCAAGGTCTATTTAGTGATATTCGAAATGTTTGTTCTAGCTTGAAAGATATCGCAAAGCTGTTTGCACACAGTCCCCGCCCATTAGAATTATTCATGATTATGTAGGTTTTTCCGGCTCATATACACTGATATTTATATGCCCCAAATTTCGCAGTCGTCGCTTATAAAGTCTATCTGACAAGATGAAGAAGCTTGTTAGCACTTTGATTCTTCCCGTCCTAATTTTTTTAGAATTGGGTGGTAAGTGTACCCATTATAATACACATCTCAATTAAAATATAAAATATAGGATATATTTCCAAAATTAAGAATTCCAAAACATGAAGTTAATGTTAAAAATACTAAATTAAATAAACCCATTAAAGTAACATCTTTTGTAGTCTAATGCGCGTTGGTTTACGATTGGTTAAATTTAGAGGTATTTTATATAGAAGCATCAGACTGTATTATTTAGACTATTTTTTCCTAAGGCTGTCCATTGAAAATCATTTCTTTCAATCAAAATTTTGAAAGCGAAATAAAACAATCCATTTCGATTCATTCCACTCTTCCAAACTTAACCCATTAAAGGCCAAACGGACGATTTTTTTTATACCTTTTCAACCGCGATTTTAAATATGAATCTGACGTTAAAAAATTGAGACAAGTTATATTCTATGTAAAATTGTCTGAACTTTCGATTGACGTAGTCAGAATTGTGACAAAAGTACACATTAACAAAGTTACATTTGTTCACTTAACAAAAAAAAAAAAAACGAAATTTCGAATGGCAAAAATTTTTCATTTTAAATTTTCACCTCGAAACCGTGGTGGAATTTGGATAATTTGTTAATTTTTTGCGTCTATGGAACAGAACCTCAGAAATCCACGTATATGTTTTTTTCAATTCAAGATGGCAGCATCCAATATGGCGGCTTGAAGCCGACAATTTTGTGCTTACTTTGATATTTTTTAATAAAACAATTTTTTGAAGATGAATGTTTACTAAAATCGGTATAGAGGTTCTTTTTTTGGGTCGTTGATTACAAATCGGTTATCAGATTTCACAAATTCGAGATGGCGAATCCAATTTGGAGCACCACAATTTCCAAAAAATTTCCATTTTCACGATAGTTGGTATAGAGGGGTGTTTTGGGTCGCTGATTACGAATCCGTTGTCATTTTTTACTAATTCAAGATGGCGGAACCAGTATCGCGGCCAAAACTTTCGAAATTTGTTTAATTTCTATGAAGGTTGGTATAGAGGGGGTTTTTGGGTCGCTGATGACGAATCGATTACCAGTATTATTATCGTTAAGTATTGCCGTTATTTTATCTTTATATTCTTGTTGATTCACAATAACTGTTTTATTCCCTTGGCAGCATTAGTTATTAATAAGCTATTATTATTTTTAATGAAGTTCTTGTTATCTTTTATATTTTTAGCTATGAAACTATCAATTTCCGACATTTTGCTTGGAGTCTTTAAATATTTTGAAGCGATTGATAGTGTTTTATGTCTAAATTCTTATTGTGCTTTTTCAGGCATTAATTCAATATTAGCGTCAAGATTTTTAATAATCTCAAAAACATCTACATGTTTATTTGAAAGACAGCTACTATTGAATTTTTCACCTAATCTGAGAATGTCTGCCATTGGTTCTGGAATGACAGTATCTGATAAATTTGTTAATCAAGGATCGTCTAGAATTGTTATTTTGTTACTGTTATCTATGTTATGCTTTTTGAAATTTCGATCTTTATAGTGTTGATTGCCTTTCAAATTTTTAATTTTTTTTTAAGTCTATTTTTGATATTGTTTTTAGTTTTAATGACACCTGAAGTTTCAAATTCGTCAACAATATTTCTTAATCTTTCGGAGGGAATTAAATTTTTTAATTTTTCTTTCAATAAACAAAGTGACTTATTAAAAATTTCAGGTGTTTGTGAATATCTTTGGTTTCTAACTGTCTAATTTAATTTTTTAATTCGCTAATTATAACATTTTTTCTTTTGTATCAAGTCGAGCTGTAAAGATGTAAATTATCAATGTTTCTTGTACAATAATTAATATTGTTTGGAAATAAATTTAAAAATTACATTGAATAAGATAATCCTTCCTGGCAGTGGCCTTTTAGATTTTATGGTAGATGTCAATCAAACCTTTTGCGGCTGTGTATGCTGTTTACGGTTTTTTTTTATTTCTTTTTCAAAATTTTAATTACTTACTCCCAGAACGTTAAAAAAACTTGGAAAATATCTTCCTTATACTCATTCATTTCAGTAATATACCTGCGCGAGTTCTAAAACTCGCTACTGTTTTAAAAGTTATATAGTTCAATCTGTTGCAGACAGATGACGCCACTGTTTTACCAGCTAGGTATTTCAATTTGTGGCCGGCAGATGGCTCTCTTTGAGGCATCCTTCACTCTTCTAGAAATTTCTAGAAAGATCTAGACGCTTCTCGAAGCTTCTAGAAAGTTCAGCCTTAGATTACTAATTTACGTGGATCGAGGATTCTTCAGAGTTCTTCAGAATTCAGAGGATTCTTCTTCAGAGCTTCAAGAATCTAGGCGATTCTTTAAGCTTCTAGAAAGTTCGATCTTGATCTATATAGCTGGTAGAACAATGGTGCCATTTGTCGGCCACAGCTCGAACTACGTAACTGGTGAAGTACTGGCGCCATCCGTCGAACACAGCTTCAACTACATACCTAGTAATACAGGGACCCAACTTACTGGCTCGGTCATGGATCCATGTCAGTGCTCTGCCTTACCGACCGAACTGTTACCGACTGTCTGAGAGCTGACAGGTGGCGACATCTGTCGGTGGCCGCCGGAACCACTTATCTGTTTTAGAACCCGTTCAGGTATACTACTCATTTCATGTACTTGACATTTTAGGTTACTTAATTTCAAACTCCACAATAAAAAAAGGGTCAATTTTGTTGCAGAGCATTTTGCTCCAACGATGAGTTGTTTCTCGAGATCTTCATGATCTGCCCATTCGGATTAATTTATTCTTATTTTTTTATTTATTTGTTAGGCTAATACAAATTTTGGCCAATTCTTGGTACCAGTATCCGAAAGACACAACCTAAAAATTGTATATAATCGCACACTACTGACAACTAAACTTAAGAGGTGATATTTCCTAATATCAGATTTCGTTACTTTTTTAACTTTTCAAGTACAATGGAGGTCAAAAACCATCAAAATCTTGTGCTTGAGTCGATCGTTCACTCCGGCTGACACTGGTCGTTAGTTCGCTTAAATAGAATCTCGAAAAATATAACTTTGAATCAACATAAGTCTACTGTGCTAGCAGGTTTGTTTAAGCTTTGAGATATTAAAATATTTCAGTTGCCCATGCGAATATTCAAACCAAAGACATATTTCAGACCAAAATTCTGTGCAAAGTGGTATTAATTTTTTTACCTTTATCCAAGAACATATATTTTCACGCAAAAAAGATAAAGCCTCGACGAATAACAGCTAAATTGAAACTAAAAATGCATTTTTAATAAAATTCTTAGAGTTTGAACAAAACAGAGATGATTTTTAAGTAACATAATGAATCTATAGGGAAAAAAAACATTTTTTTAAAGTCGTGAAACTTTAAACCAATTGGTGAAGTATTCGACAAAAAAGGACAATTTTCTAGCAAAAAAAGGAAAGAATTTTCTATGAATTAATTAAATTTTCAACTAGACTGAAACAGTAAGCCAGCAAACAAATATTTATTTTTAGGAAAACTATTGTTCAGGAAAACCGTCGTTTACAGGAAAATCGTTGTTCAGTTTTCAAACAAAAAAGGTGAATTTCCAAAAAAATCGTTGTATTTTCAACCAGAAGTGAGACATTTTTATATTTGATTGTTTAGACAGAAAATTAATTTTCTACTCAAATAGATGTATTCTCAACAAAGAAACCATTTTCAGTCAGGAAAGAAAAAAGAACTGAACCGTTGAATATTTTCAATTCGAAAGTTAGAAAAACTGCGCCCTTTTAGTTTAAAAATCAAGTCATTAGTTGAGAATTTGTCTTTTTGGTAGAATAATTATAACCATATGTCTTTTTTGT
>JAWWLR010000155.1:84445573-84455792 GCA_035041075.1 Acraspis erinacei | reverse complement strand
TGTAAATTAATTAAAACCTAAGAAATTTAAATTAGATTAAAATCTAAATGTAAACTCTCACTTAGCTTTCCTTCATCAAATTGATGCAAACTCCTGTAAAAAAATCCAACAACAACAGTTGTTCGTTCGGTTCTTGTTTGCAGTAAATTAATTTTCTTAACTAAAAATTCAACCATGCAATTATTGATAAAAAGTTAATATCTTCAAATGATATTGTACATTTTTTAGTTGAAAAATGAACCTAGTTGATTGAAAAAATAACTTACCGATTGAGGATTCTACTATTCTTTTGAAAAGTATTTTTTACCAAATTAATTTACTAAAGTGGACATTTAACTATCCATTTTTGGTTAAAAATTCATGTTTTGTGATTTTTAATTGAAAATTCATATTTTTTAGTTAACAAATCAATTATTTGTTTGATATTTAATAATATAATAAACTTCTTAGTTGAAAATTAATCTTCGATTTTTGGTTTAAAAAATGATATTTTTTGTAGGAAATTAATCTTCTTAGTTCAAATTTATTTTATTACGAATTCCTTTTGGTGGGTAGAAACTTATTTTATAAATAGAAAGTTCGAGTATACCATTTTTGATAGAATTTTTTTAAACCAAAATTGATCTCATTAAGTTATAAATAATTAATATAATGATTAACGATAGTTTCATCTGTACGCTCTTATAAAATTTTTCATGAAGCCGGGGTTTTTTATAATAGATTGGTAGTATCAAATTCTTACTGTCTAAAACCCCTCCTTTTTCCAGACAAACCATGTCCCTGGAAACCGCTTTGTCATTCCTTCAGGAACATGGGTTACAAGCCAATAATACGTGCCTCGGCTTCCCACTGTTGTACGAATTTGGACTTCGCAAGGTTTTCCTTTCGGAAGCTTGCTTGAAAGGGTGGCCTCGCTGAAAGACGAACACGTCATTTTCCTGGACGATGGTCAGTCCGGGGCTTCTCGGCGCATGTAGCACAGAGGAAGCACTGCAGGGTGCTCACGCACTCCGCAGACTTGTGGCCCTGCATGCCGCAAGTCCGGCTCGACTTGGTCCTGTTAAGACTCTCGCAGTTCACTGCCATGTGACGGTAACCTTAGCAGAGGAAACACCGTTGGAACGCTGTCCTTTTCCGAACTCTACCGGGTCTTTAGATGACGCCAAAAGGCCCTCTTCATCAGGTTGACTCTTACTTCGCCAATCTCCACGTCACCGAAGTGATTTCGGACGGAATCCTTCATTTCCTATACGTCCGTTGTTGAGTCGATGTCCAAGACCTCGAGTTCCGTACGCGGAACGAGCTCCCGCACGGAATTATGAACACCGACGACCTCATTAATAGAAGACGACAGCTTCGTCCGACCGTCTGCTGAAGGCCCCAACTCGATGATGATTTGGCCTTTCCTCGTTTTCCTGACTCCCCTCATTTTGACACAAAGGTAGTAAGGTTTAATATTTTTCTTAAGGTCCTTCAGAAGCTCTCAGACCAACGGCCAGTTGTATTCAAACCGCTTCGGGTTTGGCTTGTCTTTATGCCTTCTTCTTCTGCTTCCTTCCGCTGCTGGTAGCAGATTCTGTCTCCTAATCTTTCTTGCTGGGGCTCCATGATTTGACCGCTAGGTATCCACCAAGACCAGAAATTGTCTCCACAGGACTCAAAGAGGCCTCCCTCTCACGCTTTCCATGTTGGGGAGTGGCAGTTTCCAAGGTTTCTTCAGTTAGGGTCGTGCTTTGGCTTGTGTTTGCCTTCGACTTTTCCATTGCCTTACTGGTGGTTTTCTTTGCTCCTTTTTGAGCAAGGTATTCAATTTGCGTGGAGATATACCGAATCCAGAAATCAGATCTGAGCGTAAACTCATTAAGTCTGCATTTATTGTATTCAATTTATCCAATCTTTCCTTGAATCGCAAGCCCATATTGCGCCTTCCCTGGTAGAAGCTCCTCATATAACTTATGACGCAGTCTAAGTGCTCTACGCACTGTAGTGCCTTCTCGAGGTTTTATTTCACGTAGGCAAAGTGTTTCCTACCCTCCGACTTTTGATTCTCATTTGGATCCGCCGCTACGTTCAATGGACCTTGCATCTACTCATAAATTCTCCGTAGAGCTCCGTGTGCGTGGGTAAGGTCTTTATATACTCTAGGAAGTTCCCTGGTATCCCAGAGATACCGTTCGAAACACCACTCCCTGGTACCACTCATTCCTCGGCCCGGGTTTTCACGCCTTGATTTGGGTTCTAAGTGTGTTTGGCCCGTGGGGCCTATTTTACTTAAGCCCTGCCCTCTGTTTCCAGTGAGCATTCCCCTATACGATACCCGGGGACGCGCCAAGTAGGGGTATCACCTCCACTCCACTAAAGAAAACTGTGGTGATACTTGGGTCTAAGACAAGGTTCATTCCTGAATTAGCGGTAGTCTTTTGTGTCACGTATTATAAGTCTTCGGAGAGCAAAAAAAAAATCTTTTAATCTTTTATCTCATTAAGATAATTTTTTTCAGTTTTAAGATGCGGATTCACTGAGCCGTGCTTGTGATAGCGCCGATAACCTTTTCTCTAAAAGCTTAAAAGAGCCACAAATCTTTCTTTTGGCATAAATTTAGCAAAAAAGCAAAGAAATATGTTGTACTGTATTTTTCATTTTTCCTTCGCGTCGGCGCTGAGTCGTTGAAACTATATACTCTTTATGACACCTAATTTATTTTATTATCTGTTCAATCAGTAATTCGGTCCAAAAAAATCCAGGCGTATTCGAGTCGAGCTTTTATCCTTTTACATTTTTTAAAAAGTATCCCATTATATATTTCTATAGGATTAGGTATAGGATAATATAGGATGAGATAGGACTAGAGGATTAGATAGGAAAGCAGTAAGAAGGTTTTCTAACTAATGCTTTCAGTTTTGTCATTTTCTTATTATAATTCTTTTGATTTAAATTCATTTCTTTGAAGTTCTTTATTTCTCGGAATTTCTTGAATCCTTGAATTTTTTTAATCTTTCAATTCGTTGAATTCCACAAATATTCGAAATGAATAGTTGGAATTTCCTGAATTCTCTGAATTCTTGAGGATCCATGGAATGTCTAAATATACTGAAAATTATGAATTCCTTCAATTATTAGATTTCTTTAAAATCCATAAAATTCCCTGAAATGTTTAATTCCTTTATATCATCATTTTTCATTGAATTCTCTGTATTCCCTAAATTGAGGGAATTTGCTGAATAAACTTCAATCTCTTTATTAAATATAAATATTCTAAAAGTCCTTTGAATCTTTTATATTATTTGAAAGACTTTCGACCTCAGTCTTCTAAGAATTCAGGAACTCGCTCGAATTTAAGAAATTCATATGATTCAGACCATTTCGCGGATTTCAAAATAATGGACCAACTCAAAAAGCATAATGGTAGTTTTAGACTCTCACGTCTAGTGATCTCTGTTTAGCATGGATGTATCAAATAGTTTCATTCTAAGTGCTTCATGTTTAGAATTGTTGATTGTTCATTTTCATTTTGTTATTTGGTTTTTTCTTAATTATAATTTTTTTCTTCTCTTTTTCCAGGATTGAATGCTGCTAGCAATCTAGGAGCAGGTTCTGGTTATCCGGGATCAGATTCCGGTTATCCGGGATCAGATTTCGGTTATCCGAAAGCAGGTTCTGGTTCTCCGCTAGCAGGTTTTGGTTCTCCGGGAGCAGGTTCTGGTCATCCAGGTGCAGGTGTTCGTTATCATGTAGCAAGTTCTGGTCATCCAGGTGCAGGTGTTCGTTATCCGGAAGCAAGTTCAGGTCATCCAGGTGCAGGTGTTCCTTATCCGGGAGCAAGTTCAGGTCACCCAGGTGCAGGTATTCCTTATCCGGGAGCAAGTTCTGCTCATCCAGGCGCAGGTGTTCCTTATCCGGGAGCACGTTCTGGTCTTCTGAAAGCAGATTCTGGTAATCCGGAATCAAGTTCTGGCGGTATCAAAGGACGCAAGCCGAAGCGCGACAGGGGTGGTCGTCCCATAGCACCGCTAATTACGCCAACAAGAGTGAAGCCTCTGGGAAACCCACCCCATGGATTTTTCGAATATATGAATAAAACCATTAATGTGTGGACAGATGCGAACTGGGAATTAGAACAAGCTAACTTTCCTAAAATGCCTGATTCTGACTACGAAGCTATGAGAATTTTTGGTCTTCTGATCGGTTTGGATTTTATAGGAGGTCACCAAGTAGTCATATATGTGTTTAAAAATGGAACACTTATGGCAGTCAGAGCACCGAGACTTCAGGGTAAGGACAATCCGTAAATTACATAACAGATTTTTTGCTAATTTCTTACACCTTAACTCCTCCTTTAAAAAAAATTAAACAATATTGAAAATGTAACACAGCAATTATATACTCCTTAAATATTAAAACGTATAGAAAGCTGTGTCATTCACTAAAAAATAATTAATATTTACTATGCATTTTTCAAACCTTCTCGAAAAGCCAAGAAAGTAAGAAAAAAGAACTTAAAAATTTTATAAAAAGATTGCGATTACTATAAGAGCTAACAGAATATTAAATAAAACAATATTATAGAATTTTCTCAAATAAATTATCAAGTGAGTCAGTTTTATGTTTTTAACAAGAATTTGGAAGACCTAACAAAAATTGAATGATTTTCAGCATAGAAGCATTTTCAAAAGTATAATTCTTCGAAATTCAACTAAAATGTGATTAAATAAATATTAAAAAATTAAAATATTAAAATTGCTAAAATCCTGGTAAGTTTGATAAAAATGGTTAACATCTATTTAAGATCCTTAGAAATCTTTTGAGGTAATCGAGAGCCTTACCAGTGTCATAAAATTATTTTGAAATTCAAAAAAATGCTAGGAAATTGTTTTAAACCACAGATTTTCAGTATTTTTAAAATTCTTTAAAATTCTTCTAAATAACCTAAATTATTTGAATTAATTTAAAATCTCTTGCTAGGATTCGCATATTGAAGGAAAAGATGCAGGTGGAATACAATTTATTTAATGTTCATAAAAGAGTATTTTGATCTATATTACAAAATCAACAGCAAAAGTGACGATTTTTATAATTACTCTATTTTACTGAAAAACTAACTAGTTACATGAAACAAACTAGATCCCATCACTCTTATGTAAATCTTTACACCACTTTCATTCAGATAGCAATGATTCTTATTTGTATTATATTCACAAATCTTTATTTATTTTTCAAGGTCAAGGCTTTCTGGAACCTTCTCATGACCAGTGGTTTATCGCTGATTATCGAACCACCTGGAAGCTGTATGTAAAGCCTGTGCGAATTGCGTCCACACTAGAAGATCCATACGCTAAGTATCGCTACGATTTATTACATGTTGAGCTCTTTCCTAAAGTAAATAAACGAGAAGTTAATGCAAATGATATAACGGAAAAGATTGTTTATCCGTTGGGAATGACATTTTGTGTTTACAAAAGGCATCTTACACAAAAATATCCAGAAATTATGGGAGCTTTCGTTCCTCAACCTAATATCAGGAGTTCCTATGGCGTACGTTTGATTTGCTAAACAGATTTTCACAAATGTGCTCAATACTGCTCTTCACCTGCTTGATTTTTTTAGAAAACCATACGATGAACTTAATTATTGAAGGGTTCAGGCGATAGGGGATAATTTCCGCCGGCAATGTAAACTAATATTTTAAATAAATGTTGATGAATGATATTACTTCAATCCGAAGGCTCGTAATTGAAAAATAATTCTTTAATTCGAAATTCAATTTACATTTGCTCAATTTTGAATCCATAAAAATAAAAATTGGTCAATATTGGTGTCTCAATATGATAAATTGTTATCTCGATTTTTAAAACAAGTTCATCTAGTATTTTTCAATCTTAACGCTAGACTGTCACACTGGGTAAGTTCCACACGAACTGATATAATCAGTTCGTGTGAAAATGACCCCGTGTGAATTTATGAAGGCGAATTTGATGGTCCACAAATAAGAGATCTCTTTGAAGATGAGCATTTTGAAGAAATTATGACAGATACAGAAAAGGATGAGTGGTAAAGTTTCAGAGAGGTGAGTACATTTTTTTAGGAAATAGGAAAACTCCACAATACAAAACAGTTCTTGAGAAAATGGTATCCGCTTTCAAAATTATGAACTGCTTAATGAACTTAAAATTAGACTTTTTAGATTCACATATTGAATACTTACCTGAAAAATTGGGTGACTTTAGTGAGTAAAAAGGTGAAATAATGCATCAAGACTTGAAAGACGTTAAGTAGAGATCGCAAGGACTTAGGGATGAATCTACATTAGCAGACTACTGCTGGAGCTTAATGCTTGAAACCAAAAGTCGTCATAAAAGAAAAGTCATTTGTAGATCTTCCAAAACCAAACGAACGCGTTACTCTGCTAAAAGACAATAACAACATAAATGTAACTATTTAAATGAAAAAATAAGTAAAACAAAAAGAAAATAAACAAAACAAAAAAATAAACACAAAAAAATAAGAAAGAAGGGAATAGTATATCGCCACCTCCTCGTTGTTTATTCCTGAGTTCGGAAAAGAGCGAGTATATTGGATACCATATCAACGAATTTACTTTCTGTCGCAGTTTTTCCGGGTTTCTGGATTTTAGGTTTGTGATTTTGGGGCTTGTAGATTGGTAGGTTTGGGGTTTTTGGATTTGGGCTATAAGCTTTGTTGTGATAAGTAAGAATTTGATAGATGTAGATATGTCCGACTTGTTTTATATACAAAAACATTTGAAAAACTCCACTTTTACCCAGTTTTCTGCAATTGCTGAAAATTTGTTAAGGTGCTGGAGGTAAAAGCTCAACGGATTCGAATTCAGCACCCCCAAAATACGTATCGGCGACGTCAGTTTATCCCCCATTATGACATTATTTTTAAATACCTTATTCAATAATCGAATTAATAAAATGATTGTTTACTGTAATAATTATTTAACGATCATTTAGACAAAATATTCTACAGAGTCAAAATAAAACTGGAGAATTCCCGGTTCTCATCTAAACTCTTGGGTACTTCTTGCTGTTTAAACATCTAGGCTGTAATTCCCAGCTTTCACAGTTTGAGGCCAGCCACCTTAAACTTGTGCTGTTCATGATGTTTTTCCAATTTAAATACGTGGTCGACTTTCGTATTCCTTAAAGCCAAATATTTAGTAGTGGATGCTGAGAATCCAATATTTTTTCCCTCGAACCTAATGCAATAATTCTGAAAAAAACATTAACAAATTGATGAAGAAAAAATAGAGCTGAAAGGTGAATAGACAACAATAACCTATAATTACTTTAGGAATTTGAAGATTTGGATAATCTGGCATTAAATCTAACTAGCTACAGATAATAATTGCTGCACAAGTCTGTAAAATTCACAAATTATTTTAAGTTAAAATACATTACAGTTAAAAAAAAACTTCAATCATTTAACATCCAAATTATAGCTGACAAAAACGACATGCTTAGCGATCAAAAAGTCTTACGCGGGCGATCCGACCTCTCAAGCCATCTGAATTCTGATTCTCCATGCTGCATGGGTCAAAGCCGATATCAGATTGTCTTTGTGCAGTATGCCTATTATGGCCACGCAACTCTAATTTTTTAAAATAACAATTCTGTTTATTTCTATTGAAGTATGTTGCGTTAGTATGAAAAAAAAATAATTTTCTCGAAAATGTTGGTTCAAAAAAATTTCTATCAACATTTTTTTAATAACAATTTTGATTGTGTATATTGAAGCGAGTAGCTCTAGCGTGAAAAAAAATTCTCGAAAATTTTGAAGCAAAAAAATTTCCAACGAAAATTTGTTCATAAAAATTGTGGCTGTTTTCTTACATCCCAAAATTTTACAATTTTGATGTAAGTCTGACACTAGGCGCAACCTACCTTATCTCAGGCGATACATAGTAGTACAACCAATTATAAATGAGCGCATTAACGGTTCTCTCTGAGTTTGAAACCAAATATGGTAACTGTACTACTAGTACGAGTACTATTACTAGTACTAGTACTAGTACTAGTAATAGTAGGGATAAGATCTCAGAGAATACCGATGCTTGATCATTAGAACTATATTTGAAGATTCTATCATTACAGGAGAACCATAATTATAACTATCACCAATACCAGTGTATTTATATTCCATATAGTTTTAACTATTACAAGCTAGCAGCAATTATTTAAAGTATAAATACATGCGGACAGCGGCAGCTATTAGTGATCGTATGCCATAGCTAGACTCGCGAGTATCGAATGACACGTATTCAAACAAAAGGAAGATGTAAGCGAACACCGAAAGTCTCAGTAAACATAAATATTCTTCATCTGAGAAAATTGAAACTTGACCGTGCGTGTTCAAAAATGTAAATCCACCGTTTAAGATGGAGACGTAGGATTATATAAACCCCGATTGTTCTCTGTAGATTTGGCTTCAGTCTCAAGCAGTTATGAAGTCCCGTCGGCTGAGACTTTCGGTCGTCATTAATTTAGTCGATGCTCAAAGAAAGTCGGCAGTGTTAACATTGGTGAAAAGAAGTCAAGTCTGGATTGGACATTTGCTTAGCACCTTGTATTGCACTACTACTAGTGAAACGTATTTGTGCACTGTTTTTACAAAAAAAAAACTTCCGGTAGGGTTTCTTCGCTGCCCTACGATAACAAAGGAGATCCAATCGGCAAAAAAACTTTCTCTATCCCTTTCTTAAGAGAAAAGGTGTATGTAATTTAATATTTTGTAACTATCTATCTATTCCATGACTTTATAATAAATCTGTTGTGAATCTAACCATCTGCCTCTCATTTAAAAACACTGAAATTGACACATTTCCCACAGAACTGAAAAGTGACAACGTGCCCCCAAACAAAAATAAATTGTCAGGCCTTACCACCCTGACATAATCAGCACTCTGGTTTCTCTCTCTTTCCAAATTTCAATACTAACCGCGCCTATTTGCTCGGCACGTGACAGCTTATTTGGTGGCAGCGGTGGCATAGCCACATCCGTTTAAATGCAGTCTTTTCATAAACAGAATTGAACTTCAGTGTTTTTTTAAAATAAATATTGAAATTGCCAATTTATTATTACTCTAGTATACCACAACAGTGAGCAAATTCCAAGAAAAAAGGAAAAAAGGGGTATGACCTAATTAATTCAGAAAAATTAAACCTTTTTCAAATTTTAATCCCTTCATTTGTTCTTAATAAAATCCCAAATTCAAATTACTGCAATGCTTCAGGCTATTCAAACTGTGGCATGAAAGAAAGATACAATGCGCCACACCTTTTAATTATCTTGACCATTCAGATTCCTAAGAATCTAGGGAAAAAAAGTTAATTCCATAGTAATAATCTCTCTTTCACGTACTGATCACTCGTTGATGGAAATTCAATAACAGAATTAATAGTATCCATTCCATTCAATTTTAAAGACAAAAGAAAGTTTAAATTAAATCTTCAATTAATAGACAAAATCAACATCTTTTCATTTGTTCTTTAACGAATCAAGTGTGTCTAACCTTTACTGACTCTTTCTACTTAACGCAGTCAGTCGGTCGCGAAGTGATAGGTACGTGTGTTCGATCAGTAATACTTTATAGTAACTAATACAAGTTATTTATATATGTCACAAAAAGCTGGTAAGGAATTTTTCCAAATAATTCCTCGATAAAATACATAGATGAAATTATTCTAAGTTTCCTGCTCATGTCATGAATTAGTTGCAGGGTCTAACCTTTACGGATTTTTCTACTGTATGGTGAATGCCACTGTCACTCAGTAATCAAGCGTGATTAGTCAGACCCTTAGCTTACGAAATAATTAATATTTGAATGTCTGTTAAGACATAATGTTCACCTTGTCTCGTAGACAAAAGCAAACATTGGAAACAAAAACTTCTAATTAAATCATCGATTCACAGCAAATAATCCCCAACAATAAATGACTAACTACCTATCGCAGATTGTAGACAAACCAAAATCCAAGGCAATAGTTTCGATCCGTACAAACGACATTAAAAACAAAGTAGGCGATTTTGTTGATGACCCAATTTTGAACAATAATTTAATTCAGATAAATAAATTATCACCCTTCATTGAGATTAATTATTCAAGAGTTTTAATTTGTACACAAAATACATTATCAACAATTCGTATAATTCAAATTCCAATATTGGACAAAATTATCGACTATAACGACATAACATC
>JAWWLR010000155.1:84409374-84420511 GCA_035041075.1 Acraspis erinacei | reverse complement strand
TTAAAACAAATTCACATATTTGAGCATCTGTTAAATACTGTGAAGTTATTTATTGAAAAAATGTCATTTTTGGCTATAACTCTGGTAATTTTTGGTTCTGTGAAAAAAGTAATTAGAATAAATTGTTCGAATGTTTGACTACTATGAATATTTGTACACAGAATTTTTGAATTTTGAAAAAAGTGGTCTCAACAATTTTCAAAATGTGCTAACTTTTATCATTTTTATCCAAAACGGCTGGCTAACGAACGCCACCTTTATTTTAGGACAATGAAAGAGTATAACAAAGGCCAATCTATTAGAATAATTTTTCCACAAGTATCGTGTTCACAGACACATAGACACACAGGCATTTCATATTTTTAACTTTATTCATAAAAAATTTCATGAAATATAAAAGTTTATTTTTTTCGGTGAAGCTATGAGCGATAAAATCTCACTGGAAATTGTCGGTGCGAGAAACGTGAGTTCGACATATTATAAATAACCTTTTGGAGAGAGCACAGGACATGAAAAGCTAAAAATAATTCAAATTCACCTTGGGGCATGGGCTTGGAAGGTTGAAATAAAGATTTTAAATCTATACCACACAATCTTTGAAATTTTATATTTAAGATCTCGCTGATAAACAAAACTAACATCACTCTTAAGCTTATGTTAACCTGCAGAAAAAAGCTTTTCAATCAGTCACTAAAAAAATTATTTTGAAATATGTGAAGAAATATGTGGTAAGGGATTGAAAAAAAATCAGATACCATTCTGAAAGCTTTCTTAATTTGTCGTCGAATAGAAAATTCCAAATTTCAATGATTTTAGCCTGAAAAATAATTTATACATATATCGTGATATTGAATATGTAGAGAAAGATGTGTTTCGTTAACTTCGAAGTACTGTTTACTCTGAAACAGATAACTTGAGTAAATGAAAAAAAAACATTTTGTTAATTTCAAGACCAATTTGGATACCCAGCAAATCTATCGATTTATAAAAAAGCAGCCTACAAACTTGAAGTTACACAAAGATAAAAAACAAGTACCTGATGATAATATTAATTATTTTCAATTCATGGTAATAATTTTCGCGTATCTTCTTTTCAATTTTATAATAATTTAATTTTAAACCTAATTCAAATTGGAGATTAATGGGTGCAGAATCGGGTGGAAAAGTTAAAGTACTTGCTTTCGACGCGGTAATTGAACTCAGTTATTGAAACGCAGCGAGAAAATTTTCAATAATTAAGATTTTAAAAACTTTTCCTCCCTTTTCAAAATTCTCATGGGGGTAAGGCACCAAATGTTTCGAGGAAGAGGTCGCCCGTATTAAACATTGTCTTATATGTATTATTATTAATTGATTAACTATTTATTTTGCATTTTCTCCTCTTTAAAATAATCGACATTTGGTCACCCTTGTTCTATTTTCTTTATAACATTTAAAAATACAAGTAAATTTAAACAAGGAAGAATACTCATAAACGTCACCTACCGTATTCTAGAAATGAGAATTATTAAAAATTCCGCTCGGATCATTTGGATACCTGTTCAATTTTATTAGATAGGAAAAGTATAAAATATAATTTATAAGCCAACTTCATTATTAAACCTTAACCTTCAATATCATACGAACCTAATTAATAAATATAAATAAACTATTAGCGATAGCAATAAGAAAAATAAATGCTGACCACGAACTCTAAGGCCCTTAACCCGAACACTTCAGCGGCAAAGTGTTTTGTTTTTTTCATTTAATGCAGGGAAACTTTGATGACAGCACCAGAAGCTTTTAAAATGTGGTACAAATTTTTGTAACCGTTTTTGAATAGGACTTGTATTGGTTTAATTTACTGAAAATATTGTCCAAATAGGCAAAATTCATATGTTGAACCAAACCACGCGAATGAAGAGAAAAAGTCTCGCAGATAAATTCTAGCGTTTAAAAAGTCATAGAAAAGTTCTTCAAACAATTTTTTTTGGACTTGTCATTTTGGTTTTATTTATCAAAAATACTGTGTGCAAAATAGAATATTAAAATTTTAACCTAAATTACGTGATATATGAGTAAAGTTTTTGTAGGAACTTCGGATTTTAATGGTTCTTAAAAAGTTTGATTGAACGAGTTTTTGACAGGACTCGTCGTTTTAAATTGATATTTCGAATTTCATATAAAAAAAACAGGAAAATTACTATATTAGGCCCAGACGCTAGATGCATAAAAAGGCTCAAAGAAGACTCGAAGTATAGATTTTGTTTAATCCGTCAAAAATACTGTATAAAAAATTCCTTTTTTTAGCATAGCAGCGCGATATAGGAAAGATAGTTTGTAGAAAGTTAGTGTATTTTGTATTAACTTAAAAATTTGTCTGGGTAGAAAACTTAAATATTTTTTTTTAATTCTTCTTTTTGATTTGAAAATTATTCGTTTTAGCTAAGGATTCAAATAATTCTCTGAAATATTTTATTCTTTTATTTAATCCAACCCTCTTTTATTGAAATTCAAAATATTTTTGGTTCAAGTATTACCTATTATAGAAGCCTCGGTGGCTCAGACGCTAGCGCGTCAGGCTTCCACGCAGGAGGACTGAGGTTCGATTCCTGAGCCCGGTATCAAATGGAAATTTTTCAATGTCCTTCTACCGGAGATTCAGTGGTTCAGAACGCACCTCAAACTCTAGGTCCCCTCAGAAAAAGCTGGTACCATACCAAGGATAAACGCGTAATTTAAGATTTGAAAATTCGTCTGTTTTAGTAGAAATATCATTTTTTTAAATGTAAACTCAACTTTTTGGCTAAAAATTCTTCTTCTTTGTTTGAGTATTTACGTATTTGGTTTTCAGGATTTGCTTTATTCCCTTTGTTAACAAATCATTTTCTTGTTCTTAAACTTTTACATTTTGTTAAGATTGATTTTTTTAGTCGCAAAAGTTTCCTTTTTTTAATTAAAGAAAAATAATTTTCTTTATTTGAAATTTCAGATTGTTAGGCAAAAATGCATCAGTTACCTGTAAAATTAATATTTTTGCTGAAAAGTCATATTTTGGTTTGAAAAATCAATTTTAGTAGGGAAAATTTATGTTTTGGCTTTAAGGTTCAACAAGTTAGATAAAGTTTTATTTATTTCTGGAGTGGAAAATACTTATTTTTTCAAACCTCTTTTTTGAATCAAAATGTTTTGTTTGTCATAAATTTTATCTTTCTGAATGGAAATATAAACTATGACTCTTTTTTGTTGCAATTAATCTTTTGAGGTTGCAAATTAAACTATTATGTTCAAAATTTAATTCTTTTGTAGAAAATTTAAGCATTTTTTTGAAAAACCATCTTTTATTGTAGAAAATAAATTTTTTCTTTTAAATAAATTAATAAATCTGAAAATTTTAAATTTGTATCCAAAATACTGTTTTATTCCGTTTAAGAAAGATTTTATGTTAAAAATATTATAAGATTAAAATGCTGCTGTATTTGAATATCAATGATCAAGTAAAATGCAAAATTAGTCAATGAAAAATCAGGTAATTTTGAAAATGACCTACAGTCCGTTACGTAATTTAAGTACGGCCACTTACCTACTAGGCATTCAGGAAACCCAACCAAAACGATTTCGATATTTTCATGATGTACGTTCCACGTATTTTGTGAATAATTCCCAAAAAGTTCCAACATATACCTGAACATTCAATAAGTATTGTGTTTTCAAAATTATTCTTCCAAAGATTCATTTTGCATAAAACCTTTTTTTTAATATTATAAATAGATCCTGAAATGATTTAAACACCCTCCAAATTCCAGATGTTTCCGGATTTCTTACTTGAAACCTAAAAAAATATGGTATCCCTGTAAATTGACCAGTTTTGAAGTGAAATTCCTGACATTCTAGAGTGAAGATGAAAATATAGAAAAAGGGTTATTTTTTATTAATTGTAAGAATCCGATTTTTATTGTACTATTTATCGTGAATTGCAGTTAATAGAAAAGTAAAATAATGTAATAAAATAGAATGAAAAGTTAAGTAGCTAATACCGTGAAAAATGTATTTTTTATCTTTTTTTAATTGTCTTCAAAAATATTATTAAACTTTCGGTGTGTAATCGTTTCGCACGCGGAAAATCTCTTCTTGTTCACGAGAAAAATAAAATTGGTTGATTTAAAAAAATTGAAATTAAATGAAAACAAAATTGTATCGTTCATATTGAGTTGACTGGAATTTTCTTTAAATAAAAAAGAGAATATTGTAGATCATACACAATGCTTTCCAAACATAGCAGATCTTCTGTGAAATCTTAAAAAAATATTGCATTTTTTGTAAAACTTTTTGAAACTCAGAAACATTTTGGTTTACACTTTCTAAATAATTTTCAATGGATTTCAAGAGAAAACGAAAAGTCCATGAATGTCTATTAACGGAAGATAAAACGTTACATACCTTAATTGGGTAAAAAGTTATTAGTGTTTAAAAAAGAAATTGACTTTTTTCAAAAAAACTACAAAATTGAAATAGTAATAACTTCGCATTTAAATATAACATATTTTATTTCTTAGACATCTTATTAATTGAACGGGACAAAAGATTTGAAATGGATTCGATCTCTTAAGTAAACGATAAATGGACTTAAAATATGTGGATAAGAAAAAGCATAAATAAAAGAAAATAGTTTAGATCAATTAAAGCTCGTATGGAAAATAGGTTATTATAGGAAAGTCTTTTTCTCGAGTTCTGTGCATGCTACTTTGGGCCCATTAACAATTTAATCCTCGTCTTTTTATTTCAATTAACCGCCGTAAAAGAATAGAGAGGCCATCCTTATGGTAAGAATAGGATTTTTGTTTTTATATTCTAATACTTTCTTAATCATAAATGATGGAAATGTAATAAATTATTACAAATTTGTATCTCTTTTTTTGTGTATACCCGTTTCTATCAATTTGTTTTCGTACCTTTTGTCGTTTTTCCACCAATTTCTCATTTTTATTTTTAAGGCCATTTTTATGATTAAATCAAAACTACATCTCCTATCAAAAAGTGATTCATAACAAATGTGTACCTCTTTTTCGGGTCAACAATTTTTGTTATATGATTTTTTTTCGTAACTTCTGTCGTTTTTCCACAATTTTTTTTATTTGTAATGTTATTTATCACGAAGAAAACAAAAAGTACGCGTCTTATCAAGAAGTGATTAATAACCAATTTGTCGATCATATTTTGTATCACAATTTGGATTAATTCTTCTTTTTTCGTATTCTGCATAGTTTTACCAAAAATTGAATTTTTAATTATTTTTTGTGAAATCAAAATTGAAGTTTTCAACTTTTCAAGAAAGTCCAAAAAGTTGTTATGATAATCTTGAAGGGTTTACAAATAGCAATGTTTTTCTTATAGATACTTTTTTCATATAGTGCGGTATTTGGCTTGAAATTTTGATTTTCGAATGATTTAAAAATTTTTGAAAATGCTATAACTCTGAGGATATTCTTATTATCGAAAAAAGTCATAAGGATAAATTGATCGTGGTTTTTATTACTAGAAATATCCGTATATCGATTTTAAAATTCAGAAAAAAGTGGACTCAAAATTTTTCAATATGCGCTCACTTTTTGAGTGTTTATAAAAAATGGCTGCTTAACGAACTCGTTCTTTCTTTTAGGACCTTAAAAAAGTTGGCCAAAGATTGATTTGATCCGTTAATTTTTTCGAGAGTTATCGTTTTTACGAACGGACGGCCGGACAGACAGACGCCATCGTAAAACATGTTTTTCAGATTCAGGGGGTCTCGAAACGTGGGGATCCGTTGAAAAACTGTGGTGTCAAATTTCCTACAATTCTAATACTTTTTCAATCATAAATGATGAGAATGTAAAAGCTTAGTAACTAATATAATAACAAAAATGATTTTAAGTAAATTTGTAGACCCTTTGGAGGTGAACAAATTAGATTTTATTATTTAAAAAATATTTTTCCCTTTTCTTCATAGACTTTAAATCAAGGTGCCAAGGGGCAATTCATTCGATTAATGCCATCAACGAAAATTGTTTTAAAAAATAATGGCACCGACGATAACGAAAACGAAAACAATAACGAAAAAAACAATGCCATTAATCCCATTTATATCCAATTTATTTTCAAACACTATTCCAAGCGCGCCACCTGGCCAAATTTTTTCTAACCAGCCTTTAATTACCGCTAATTAATTATAGTTTTAATGAAGTTTTGTAAAGGAAAAAAGAAACATGTAGGTTCTTTTACATTTATTGTTAACATGTATACCATTTTTCAGTAATAACAAATAAAAACATATTTTTCTTTGTCCCGTTGCAGTTCTACAGCCTGGATTGTTTCAAATTATGAAAGTTCTAATTAAGAAGGTGTCATTCCACCTGAAACATACAAAAAATTATTCTTTGAGATAAATGAAATAGTTCATTTTTTCTTAATATGTGCTAAGCTTTTATAAACTTTTTTTTAAAAAATTGCACTCACAAAATAACATAAAAAATACTGAGATTCAGCCGTTACATTAAGTCACTCAATTTATTTATTTATTTAAGGATACTCTGAAATACATCTATAATTGGGATAGTAATAGCATATAGCTACAAGAAATTTTTTCAAATTAGGCTTTAATGGTTAAGGAGTATTAAAACTAGTTTCTTTAAAATATGATGTTTTAAAATAATTATAATTAACTTTTTATTTTTTATTCTGGTGAGAAGTTTCTCAATATTTCAAATCCACAAAGAGTCCACAAATAGTTTTTTTTACCTTCTAAATACAAACACGTGTAAATTATGTGTAAGAAGTCACTTTCTTATCAACCTCAGGTGTTAAGATGTTGGTGACAGTGAATTTCCTTTGTTATTCTTTATTATGTAACGTTTATTCGGTTTTACTATTTTTAATATCTAGTTCTAAATAGGGAATTAAAACCAAACTTTTTGGTTTTTCAAGGAAATATGCATTGTTTATATTTTTATCAATTCGAATTCAAATAAAAACAACACCTCTGAAACATTATGAAATTTAAAAAAAAGCTTTTAACAGTAAAGAAAATCAATACTACAAGAGAGTTGGCATTTAAGTTCAAGTGCCTGTTTTAACATCCTTTAAGGAATCAGAAAGAAAAAGCAAATATTTAGGGGGGGGGGGACTTCACAATCTTTCGAAATACTCTAAGAGCGGTTCAAAAAATCTACAATCTCTTGGGCCATTTTTGTAGAAATCTTCCAAACAAAACTATTTTGTTAATTGCTAAGCTACACTACCGTCGGAAATTATGAGATCGATTGATGCAAGCACTATTAAAAATCACTACTGGCTATGAACCACGATGACTCAGCGAAAAAAAAGATAGGGCATTTAAAACAAAACAGTTGCGAAGCCTATGAAATTCCACGTCTAGTAGTCTTAAACAGATTTTTTTATCTTGATAAGTGATAAGTGATAAGTTTTTTAAAAAAATTCTAGATTTTCTAAAATTTTGTACGTCGAATTCAACTTTTAGCATGACCTAGGAAAATTGTTGCAAAAATCTAAAATTTATACGACATAGAGCCTGAAGTTTTATCTTTAATTTAAGCCAAAGAAACTGAAAAGATCTTCATAAGTTCCCGAGATACGATTAAAAATGTTCAATCGTACCTGAGTTGAGTTTTAGTCGACGATCACGGTTCTCGGCCGGTCTGCTGCCGAGAACGATTGAACATTTTTAATCGTATCTCGGGAACCGATGAAGATTTTTTAAGTTTCTTCGGCTTAAATTAAAGATAAAACTTCAGGCTCTATGTCGTATAAATTTCAGATTTTTGCAACAATTTTCCTAGGTCATGCAAAAAGTTGAATTCGAGGTACAAAATTTGATAAAATCTAGAATTTTTTTTAAAAACTTATCACGTGTAGTGTCAAACAGATTTTTTTTTGATCTTCTGAAGAGAGTAGATTTTTTTGACACTACTAGGCGTGGAATTTCATAGGCTTTCCAACTGTTTTTTTTTAAATGCCCTATCTTTTTTTTCGCTGAGTTATAGTGGTTCAAAGCCAGGAGTGATTTTCAATAGTGCTTGCGTCAATCGATCTCATAATTTCCGACGGTAGTGTATAATATGTTTTACATCAGCGATGCAAAATGCCAACATCCTTGTAATTCCGCTGTCGAACGCTTGATGGCGTCGCATGTCCATAAAGGTAAGTGCAATGTGTTTTACTTGAACAAATTAGTTTAATAAGGATGCTCCGCTCGTCTTACAAATGTTTATAATTTTTGTGCAATTCGTGCGAGCAAAAGGAGGTTAAAATTAGTGGGCGCAATAGTCACTCTTTGAAAATTAACTTCAAATTCATACGGGAACTAAAATTGATCAAATTATTTTTCTATTATAAATGTATTATGAGCGTTATGAGGAAAAATGGTATTTCAACTGTACCAGAATTCACAACCAACTTAGATCTCAGATAATTCTTTGTGGCATGCATATAAATGATACGTGCAGTGACATACAGAGACCCAGATTTATTAGTTTCATTACAGAAGAGATACAACTCGAAGAACGCGTGTGATATGATCGAGTTGTTCGAGAATTGAGAAGTCAAAGATTGAGTTTCACGGCGAACCGGCGATGGCGTCCCGTCTCACACGCGATCACGACCTGAGATTCCTATCTGTATAATTATCGCGCGATACGACCAACATCCTAATTCTCTCAGGCGAGAATCAGGGGTAATGAATGACGTTTTGCCAAGTCGGTAACCGGTCGCGATGAAGATCACACGCGCCGGACGATTAGAGGTGCTAGAGAACGAATCTCTCGTTTTGGATCGCGGAGCAGGTTAGGTGTGTCCGAGTCGCACGCAAACCATGCACGTTTGAATAGCCCAAAATCGCGCACTTTCAGCCTGGAGTTGCCCAAATTAGGGAATTCCATAATTTCATTCCGTGATCTGCTAATTTAAGAAATTTACCTTTCAGCACAGGCTCCTTCTCGCACGCTGTTTGATACTTCTTTAAGTAATTTCCGTACTTCCCCATTATAATGTATTAAGTCACTGCCCAGGCAATAAATTCAATTTAACTCTGCTGCTCCATCGAATACTCACAAATGCCACTTGCCTTCTTCTAGCCAATTGAACTTTGCCCGTTTCTGTGACAAAAGACGCAGTGTCTCCAGAACTTGCGATTTTTCGGCCCCTACTCAATGACCCACGAGCAAATGATTTCTTTCTCTAACAAAAGTAATGAACTTGTTGCTAAAGAAATAAAGCATGAGCTCATGAGTCGTCTAGTGGGGGCCGAAAAATCGCACGTTCTGGAGACAGCAGTGCACCAACGATTTTGATTCTCGCGGCAGATTACAGTCAATATCAAAATGTCCGGAATCGCGGCCAAAGTAGCCCAATTCGCGAGTTTTCAGCTACTTAAGTAGCCCGATTTTCGACTAGTCGCAAATCCCCTATTGCAGTCGCGTACAGTGCCTTGAAGTTGCCAAATTTGCGATTAATTGCGGGATCTGCTAGCACTGTGTATAAGAACGACGATTTCCAGCGATGCCAACGCCGGTTCCGGCGCCTGTGTATGCTCGCCACCTACTCTTAGCCCACCACCCCACCTTGAGCTTCAACTTTCCGGTAGACAGAGCTGCAATTTGTGGTTTGAGGCGAGCATGAAACCTTAAAATGCTAAATTCTGTTGCGACGCAACACTGTACCATCATCGTAACTGCTTTCCAGCATTTTCTTAAGCGAAAAAGAAAAAGTTAACATGAAATTCAGTATATCCTTATTATGAATTTCTTATATTCTTTTTGTAATTATACAGAAATCATTGTAGAGAATGTTTAATGAATGCTTGCAAAAAATAGAAAATTTACAAACGAATGATCAGCGGATTCTAGATAATAATTAAGGTGTAGTCTATTTAGATTTAAGGGATTTCGAATGATTTCTAGTTCTGAATGGATGGATGGATGGTCCATCAAAAATCGTCTAAATAGGACTGTAATGATTTTCACACCATATTTTTTCGTAAAGTTTCCTACTGGAATATATTTTTTCTTTTCATTGGTGGATGGATGGTCTATAAAAAATCCGCTAAATATGTCAATAAAATTATTAGTAAGTTTTTTGTTATTCAAAGTTTTAATTCTTTATCCTTTGAAAACATGGAAATATCTTTTAATTTTTCATGAGAACCGCGAATTTCAATTTTTTGTTGCTTTTTAAACATCTTTCAGTCTATTATGAAATAAGCATCTTGTTTAGAAGAAATCTTGCTACTGAACAGTATGTTATTTATCAATATATAATTGATCTTTTATTAATTACTGAATCAATAAGGAGATTTAAGGGCCCTTTTTGATACTGTACTAATTATTTTATAGAGTAAAGACGTCAAAGAATTCAAAGGAATTTCAAAAGATTTTCAAAAATTTCAGAACATTTCTAAGATTTTAAACAAGTGCGCAATTTTTCCATGATTTAAAACGAACACAAAAGTTTCCACAAGCAAAAATTCAAGAAACATTTCGCAAATATTTCAAAGATTTCCAAAAAATTCACAAATAATTAAGGATTTTAAAGATTTTACAAACTTTTAAGAAGATTTCACAAATATTTTAAATACTTCAAAAGATGAAATGATTAAATTATTATATTAAAGGATTAAGATAAAGTTCCGAAAGGCGTTGCTTACGAATATGATAGTGAAAATACCCGAAAATTGGATTTTCTTTGTGAAAACCATGAAAAACCCATAAAAATCATGTTTCTTTACGTTTCTCTCAGTGAATAGCCAAAATGTATAAAAAACGCTTTAAATAAAATTTGTAGATCCTTTGAAAATACATATTTTATGTTGAATATGATGGCAAAAGATATGTTTCCACCAATCATTAGGGGACAAATGGGGATGGTATTCCTCCTACGTTATTTCTGTGGGCTTTCACAGGGATGCCTACCCCCATAAGACGTTGGAAAGGTGGTCTTTACCTAAGTTATTTCTATTTCTAAGTTATTTCTATTCACTGAGATAAACGTAAAAAACATGATTTTTGGAACGAAGTTCTTTATGCCGGGTTGCTGGGGTTCAGGCGCTGGCGCTGGGGGCTAGCCAGTGAAAATGAAACAGATCGAGCGTCACCGTCATGGAAACAGATCG
>JAWWLR010000155.1:84397434-84409274 GCA_035041075.1 Acraspis erinacei | reverse complement strand
CAAAAAATGCCTAGAATTCTCTTAATTTATTCTGTAAATGCCTTGAAAACAAAACACTGCAAAAAGTTTGACCAGTTCAGTGAGCGCTCGGCGATGAGGTAAAATCGGCGGATTCGGCTAACATCGGAAGTTTATCGGAGCTATTCGGATTTTTTGATATAGTGTTTTGCAATTTTCTCAAATGAAGATTACAATTTTTATTATCGTCTATCACAGAAAACAAAAATATCTCTTATTTGTTTTCACTTTCTTATTGCCTGTATTAATTTGTAGAATATTTTTATTAACTTATGTACCACAATCTATTAATTCCTATAATTTCTTTTGTATTATTTGATAATATCATTATTAATTTTTATTATTCTGCGTTTTAATACCTAAAATATCTTTAACATTGAAATATCAAGTATTGACATAAAAGTTCTTTCAGTGTATTACAGTGCGAATGTGCCAAAAATTGAATTGTGGCTAATGAAAAATGAAAGTACAATATAAGGCATAAGACTTTGAATACATTTAAATATTTTTCATGTTAAATTCTTGCAAGATCGCATAAATCATAAAGAAAAAAATACAGATCCAAGCTTATAACATTTTATTGGACCGAGTCTGAAACAATTATGGGCCATTATTAGAGGATTACAGGATTGGTTCCTCATTTCATACAGTATATTGTCACAACGAAATCAATAGGTTCTACGCTTTAGTCTATATTTCCGCTAAACATAAGAGTTAGGCTAACTTTATTTTATAACAAATTTAGTAAACACGTAGAAGTTTTAAAAGAAATGAAATATTTCAAAATGTCTGATTTTGAAAGTTATAGGTACCTAAATTACATTACAAACTACAATACAAAATACTGGAGTTTTGAATTCGTACGAAATTTTCTGACAAATCATAGGTTATTTATTCCTCCTGAAAAATTAGCTGAATCAAATTAGACTAGTTCTTATTCGTAGCTGGACGATAGACCAGTACTTTTTCGCAATAGGATAATAGAAGCTTTCTTGACGGTAACGGCAGAATAGACAAATGTTCGTAGAACCCCTCCAAATGTAATTAAACAAAATTGGCAGACTTCTAGATAAAAGAAAAAATGTTTTTCAATTCACCGGCCACTTAACCGCTGGTACTGCCCATTTATGCTCTTAAACTTAAATTGTATTATCCCTGCAACTCAGCAATAACAACGTTTCTTGGCCAAAATCGCTTGTGAAACAGAATATTTATAGGATCATTGTCTAATATTGGGACAGCTACGTTAGCATGATCACCATCTATGCGTAATTTAACTCTTTCGTAGTTACGAGAATTTCTTTCATCATAGTTAGCAGGAAGATTCGCTTTAAGAGGAGCCATCTTCATCTGTTCCTACGCCGTAACAACGTGGTGTTAAGGGGACAGTTAGATCATGGTTTGAGAAACTTTCGAAATGGTTAACATTAATTCGAATAGGAGAAGGATGAACTGCGTCCGGTTTATGTGGTCAAGCTAATTCTTCAAAAAGATAAGATAAATACGAAATTAATTATTGTATACTGATGATTAAATTAGGTTGATAAATCGTAGTTACTTTCCAGGAAAAAATTTAATTGATTCATCACAGATAAAATGTTTAGTATTGTTCTTTAAAGCATGGTTTCATTTTTTATTATCTATTAAAATAGGGAAAAAAATTTTCTAAACATTGCAAGCCTACTATCTTGTTTAAAATGTATTTAATTATTAGGAAATATTTTGTTTGATAAAAATATGATCGCAATATATTGCGGATTTTTGAATAGATGGAGTAAAAATAACTTTTCAATTACAATTATCGACAAGAACTTAGTACAAACTGTTGTAGATGGTGGCTAATTTGTTATGTGAGTTCTTATGACTTTCCATGGCAAATCAAAACCCCTTCTGTCCAAAAATGGCTAAAAAATTCGTTTGTTTATCACGAAATTAATAATTAGTTATAATTTTTAATAATTTGCAATGAAACATTGCTTATGCTTTGAAAATTACATGAAGGAAGTTAAACAAAATCATCAAAGTTAAATGACCAAGGACAGAATGAACTAAGATAATTTTGCGATTAAAGGAATAGCTTTACTACCAAATAGAGGTGTAAAGGTGTTTTAGACATCAATAAACTTTGTGAGTCAGAAGTTATGCAGCTGTGAGACTATTTTAACAGCAAGCGAGATCTTGCTCTTCACAACTCTATCGGCGAGGCCAGTCTCAATTGCACGACTTTGAATTTGTCCTCAGGGATGGTCTTAAATATCAGAGGAGACACCACAGAGGATTTAGAAACGCCATGAAGACCAAAATCTACTAATAATTAGCAACAAAAAACGCAAGATTAATAGTGATGCATAACGAACATTTAAAATATTTTTCAATATCTCCTCAGATTAAACTAAAAACTCGAACACAGCACTCATCACATCGAGATGAAGGATCACGTAGTCGAGATTATCGTCTCATCTCACAGAAAAACAGTGGGCTCATTTTTGTTGCTGCTCATTTGTTATGTTCTCATAGCCAAATATTTTTTTTTCTCAAAATGAGAATACTTCAAGTGTGCAACTATAAAATGAATATAGCAGCATTCTCATTCTCCGTTGTTTCATTTTTGTTTCGACTCAGGAATCAGGATAAGGTGGTCTGCACCAGAAATTATCGTGAGCATGTGATACATCAAGACGTGGTTGACAGATCTCGATTATGAAGAAATACTAATGAATCCATCTAGCACATTATTGATGGTTGAAGAGTAATGACTATAATCTATATCATCACAGAAATGATTTCCCAAATGCTTTGATCTGAGGCACATAAGCAAATCACAGTCACAGAGGATGGCATGTGCTGTTTTTTCACAGAAGCTGCACTTTAGACATTGAGGATCGCTCTTCATCTTCATGTTGGCCAGGTGCTTTTTTAAACCACAATGGGCCGTAAACATTTTAACCACTATTTTTGCCAGTCTTCTTTCCACGCTTAATAATTTTTTTGACTTTTCTTAATGTGGTTCCTTGATGAACCTTTTAAATTGTATCACACCTTTAGCCCTCGACAGAATTAGATGAAGCCACGAAGCTCCCAGTTCGATTCGTATCTTCACACTAGGTTTCATCCCAGTTAGCCCAGCTTCAAATCTAAGAAAGGCTTTAGAGCCATCTGTATACCAGACGTGTCTTCCCGTTGTAAATAAATTGCTCCTCCTCTGTTCATCATGTCCGTCCTTTCTACTCTGGAAGATCACCTTAAAGGGCTTCTTGTACAAGTATTCTTTCAGCACGTTATCACAGTGCATGCAAAAAATTATATCTCCGATAATACGCTCTTTATTAAAAAATGGAGATCAAGGAAAATGGAATTTCTATGGCTCTTTCTCAGGGAAAGTATGTGCGCTTGCAGCACAGCCCTCTGCCTGATAGGAAGGTGCAGTGGTGACATACCCAAGATGGACTCCAATGTCGCTGTTGTGGTTGTTGCCATTGATCCAATAATTACCAGACAACAGACAATTTGTAGACTTTCCATGTGTTTCCAGGAACTAACTAAACTGGTTCTTGGCACTGAGATCAATAAGACATAAGTTGTAATTGGTATAATTATCACGGCTTATAAACAATAAAATATTTTAAATTTGAGTAGACATGTTCCTTTAATTGCGCATAGCCAAGTCCAGAAAGACTGCTTAGACATTTTTTACTACCGCATCAACATGCAGTTTCCAGGATAGTTTAAGGTTCAAAGATGGTTCACGAGATCAGAAAGTTTCCTGCGTCTAGCGAAAATCAACAATGAGGTTTGAATGGAGTTAACAGATAGACCAGTTTCTCTATGTACTGAAACGCTTTTATCGCTGATTGTATTTTGTTAGTATATCTTGCTACACTAGGCTTATACAGATCCCAGTTTTCTTTTTTTCGGGCTCTATTAAATAATCCTCTAGTTTCTTATTTTATAGCCTATAGTCTACAATATCACCAAGGAGCATCCTTGATTAACTTTTTCATACGAATAGGACACGTATCCTTATAAGATTTACAAATGAATCTATTCACTATATCTACAGAAAACACCACCTGATCAATTAGCGTTATCCTCCTAGGAATAATTTCCAATGACTCTCCAAGATCTTCCCAAAATTTATCCTATTCAGTTGCTTTTGGGTCCCTATAGCTAATCAGATGAGACTCCTCAACTGTTAGTGAAGAGCATTTATATGTCTGTGACTTATCTAAATATTATTTTTATCAAAAATGTCTAATGAAACGAAATCAAACAGTCTTTAAAAAATAATTTGAGACTTATTTTACATAAAATAATACAAAATCTTTCGGATTTTTATTAAGAAGTGAGATATGAAATTATAAGATGTGAAATTATGAGTAGGTTGGTTTCCCCAGCATGTCCTCATTTACCCCTGCTTACGTTTTTGGTATAAAATATTAGGCGTGACATTTCAAAGCTTACACGTGTGAAAAGACTTCTCTTCTATTTTATGAAATACGGCAAATTTGATTCACTGTATAAATAATTTCTTGTTTCTCATTTTGATTCAATAAATTATAAATACGCTCATAAATAATTCATGTTGGAGGAGCTGATGTTGCCAAGTTTCGCAATATTGCCAAATTATTGTTTAAAAAAAAGGTTCTAAATTGTAGTCAATCGCGTTCTTTTCTAAAGCTTTTTTATTATTATTTCAATAACCTTCTAATCTTCTTCAATCTATCTAATTTTTCTTCAATTCCATCAGTAGAATCTTAGTATTGTACATAATTAGTAAAATTTCATTAATTTATAGATTAAAAGGAGACTGGGTTAGAAGGAAAAGAGTTCTTTTAATTTGAATCATTTCGAGGATGCAATAAATAACCTGGATTTCAAAATGCAATTGAGATTATTATAGATATTATTATATTTACCCACAGGATTAGTGAAAATCACTAAAGAGAAACACAGCATTTTAATCCCAAGCCTCATTTCTTGAAACAAAAGAAATCCACAAAGGAAGAAATTCGATAATAGGGTCAATAATAAGTAATCTTTTAAAAGTAGCAGATGTTTATACTATTTGGTATCGCATTTGCCCCAATAATATATTTGTATTTCATAACTCATTTTTTTCCAAGTTCTGAATTTACAAAAATACTTGAAATTTATGCCATTATTATCTAGAGTTTAGAGGGAACGAAATTACTTCTTATGTATTGGAAGGAATGATATTTATTCAAAAATATGATGAAATGTTATCTTTTTTATTTTAGGAAGAAGAGAGTTAGGCAGGTTTGAAAAAGTTTTTAGTACAGATATTTGGTCAATTTGAAAGAAATTAAATTAAATTCAATGATAGGATTTTTTTGGTAACTTTTGGTCAATATCAGAGAAATTGACTTCAAGCGATAAATAACTCACATTTTATATTAGCCTGACTGAAAACTATTTTTCATATTTTTCTCTTCCTGAAGGAATAAAAAGTTCAAAATATTGTGATAGTATTAATTATATAATATACTAACTATTATTAGCAACTGTATAGATGATAAATAAATTTTAATTGCCGCTATCGATTATAGTTCGTTAGTAACTATTATAGGCGATTTTTAATATTGCTATTGACAATTTCTCTTTGCAACCATCTATTTATTTTTATAGATGCATCAAAAGAACCCTAAAAGCTAAATGTAATTTCTAAAGGAACGTTTTTTCAAATAAGTTTGCTTATTGTTTTTTCGGTGATTAAAAATCGTACATTTTGCATTTTTGCGGGACAATCTGATTGGTTAGGCAGATAGCCGAAAGTAATTCAGTAGCTCGGTCCTCTACAGTGTTAAAAAAGTTTGAAATTCTACAAGACTTCTACAAGACTTCTAAAATGCAAGCGGAAATCACGGAATTAATGTAATTCCTGGAATTCACGGAATTGGCCGAATTCACAGAATTCCCGAAATTCAAAGAATTTATGCAATTCACGGAATTCGCGGAATTTATCGAAAAGAAGGAATTCACCAAATCTATGGAATTCGCGAAGTCCATCAATCCACAGAAGTCACGGAATGCGCAGAATTCATGAAATTTAAGGAACTCACGAAATTGATGGAAGTCACAGCATTGATAGAATCCAAGGAATTCATAGAATTTCAGCAAATTCAGGAATTTCAGGAATTCACAGAATTTAAGGAATACACAGAATTCAAGGCATTCACAGAATTCAAGTAATTCATCAAATTCAAGGAATTCAGAGAATTCAGCAAATTCAAGGAATTCAGAAAATTCATAGAATTCAAGGAATTCAGAGAATTCATATAATTCAAGGAATTCAAGGAATTCTAGGAATTCACAGTATTCATAGAATTTAAGGAATACACAGAATTCATATAATTCAAGTAATTCATAGAATGCAAAGAGTTCATAGAATTAAAAAAATCACATAATTCAAGGAACTCACAGAATTCAAGAAATATATAGAATGCATGGAATTCATGAAAATGACAGAATTCATGGAACTAAAGGAATTCGCGAAATTTATGGCATTCATGAAGTTGAAGAAATTCATCAAATCTATGGAATTCGCGGAATTCATGAAGTTTACAGAATTTTCAGAATTCATGTCAATTAAGGAACTCATGGAATGTATGGAATTCACCAAATTTGTGGAATTCATGGAAATCGAGGAATTAATAGAATTCAAGGAATTCCAAGAATTCGCGAGAATGACTGAATCCATTCTGTTCATGGAACAGAAGTAATTCATGGAATAGACGGAATTCGGGGAATTGATGGAATTAAAAAAAATCACTGAACTCACGGAATTCAAGGAATTCACTAGATTTGCAGAATTAAAGGACTTCATTTAATTGATGGAATTCAAGAAATTCCTGTTATTCATAGAATTATCAGTATGCAGGGAGATAAAGGAATACGAGAAATTTATGGAATTTGTATTCATGAGATTCATGAAATTAATAGACTTCGAGGAATTCATGGAATAAACGGAATTGGAGCAATTAGCGGAATTCACGAAATTCAAGGAATTCACGGAATTTATAAAGTTCAAAGAATTCGTGTATGTCCATAAACTCCCTACATATCGTGAATTTTGTGATTTCATTAAATTTCAGTAACTCATTAAATTTCATGAATTCCTTGAATTTCGTGAATCCCGCGATTTTCTAGAATTTCACGAATTAGTTAAGTTCCGTGAATTGCTCGAATTCTTTGATTTCCAGAAATTCCATGCATTCCGTCATTTCCATGAATTCCGTGTATTCCATGAATTCTGTGAATTCCTGCTTTTTCGTGAATTCCATGAATTATTGAATTCCATCACTTCTTTGAAGTCCATAAGTTCCGTAAATTCCGTCAATTCCATGAATTGCGTGAAATCCCTGATTATTTGGATTCCGTGCAATCCGTAAATAGCGTAATTTCCGTGAATTCTCTGATTTTTTTAAATTCCTTAAATTCCATGAATTCATTTAATTCGTTAAGTTCCGTGAATTCGTGAAATTCCATGAATTACTTTAATCTCGTGAATTCTTTGTATTCCATGCTTACCGTGAATTCCTCGAATTTCATGAATTCCTTAAATTTCATGCATATTAAAAAAAGTTTTGGGTTCGTAAGAAATTTGTTTTTTTTGGGCCATGAGCAAGAGTTCTGAGAAATGATTTACATTTTTTTGAATTTTTTGCTTCAACAAGTGTCGAGATATCCAGCAACTTTGAGTGCATCAAAAAATTTGTGATATTCAATTCTGCACGATCGCATAAACTACAAAGAAAACGATACAGATCCAAGCTTATAAAATTTTATTTAACCAAGCCTGAAATAATGATGAACCATTCATAAAGGATTTCAAGATTGGTTCCTCCTTTCATACAATATATTGTCACAACGAAATGTACTTAAACAAATTTTGAAAAGTTTTAGATACCACAAAAATGTTTTTCGTTGCATGTGCCACTCAACCGTTTGCACTGCCCATGTATACTCTTAAATTGTATTATTCCCGCAACTCAGCAATGACAATGTTCTTTGGTCCAAATCCCTTGTGAAACAGACTATTTATAGGATCATTTTCCAATATTGGGACTGTTACGTTGGCATAATCGCCATCTATGCGTAATTTAACTCTTTCATAGTTACGAGAGTTTCTCTCATTGAAGTTATCAGGACGATTCGTTCTAATAGGAGCCATAAATGGATACAAACGTCCAAATATGACTATTCCAATGATGTGCTGGTGATCATCATCTGTTGCTACGCCGTAACAACGTGGTGTTAAGGGGACAGTTGGATCTCGGTTTGATAGCCTTTCGAAGTGGTTAACATTAATTTGAATAGGAGAAGGATGAACTGCTTGAGGTTTATGTGGCTCAGATAATTCTGCAAAAAGAAAGTATAAACATGAAATTAATTAGTGTATTGATTATTAAAATAAGTTGGAATCCGGTAGCCACTAACATGTACACTGTTAAAAATGTTTGGAATTCTACAACACTTTTACACGAGTTCTACAACACAAGCGTGAGGTAAAATTGTAAATATGGTATTGCAATGACGAAATTGCAATACGTGTATTGTAAGTGTTTATAATCTTAAAGTCACAGTCCTGCATTAAAATACATCTATTGGAACATTTGCAAGACTAAAATTGTGCACAAGTAAATCACAGAATTAATAGAATTAGAGGAATTCACGGAATTCAAGGAATTCAAAAAATTAAGAGAATTAATGGGAATGAAGGAATTCCTCAAATTTATGGAACTTGAGAAATTCTTGGAATGCAAGGAATTAGCAGAATTCATGAAATTCACAGAATTCAAACAGTGTACGGGATTCATGGAATTAATTAAATTCACGGAATTCACGAAATTCATGGAATTTAAGGAAATAAATGAATTCGTGGAATTCAAGGAATTATTGAATTCAAGGGTTTTGTGGAATTCCATAAACTCCACAAATTCCATTAATTGTGTCAAATCCATGAATTCTGTGATTGCCATGAATTCCGTGATTTCTATCACTTCCGTGAATTTCATGAATTCCGTGAATTCCACTAATTCCATGAATTCCTTGAATTACTTGAATTCCGTGAATTCCACTAATTCCTTGAATTTCTTGAATTTCATGAATTCCATGAATTCCTTGAATTCTTCGAGTTCCTTGAATTCTTTAGATTACTCCCTTCCCCGCCGAGTGAGTCACGCCTACTCCGAAAGGGAAACGGTTTAATGGTGTAATAATAATAATATAATAAATAATAATATAATAATATTCCGTATATTCCGTGAATTCATTGAATTCATTGAATGCCGTAAATTACAGGAATTCCATAAATTACAAGAATTGTGGAAATTCCAGGAACTATGTCAATTTCTTACATTTTTTCGAATTCTGTAAATTCTTGGGATTCCATTAATTCCGTGAATTCCATGAATTCCGTGAATTTAATGAATTCCGTGAATTCCGTGAATTCCGTGGATTCGATGTATTCCGTGAACTCCATGAATTCCGTGAATTCCGTGAATTCCATCATTTCCGTAATGAATAACATCAATTTCTTGAATTTCCTAACTTCCGCAAATTACCCTTAATACGATGAAGTCCCTAAATTCTATGAATTCCATGAATTTTTTAATTCCATAGGTTCTCTGAATTTCTTAAATTCCATGAATTCCTTGAGTTCCTTGAATTCTTTAGATCACGTAAGCTCCTAGAATTCCGTAAATTCCATGAAGTCCGTAAATTCCTTAAAATCCGGAAATTCCATGAACTCTGCGAATCTCGTGAATTCTTTGTTTTCTGTGAATACCTTGAGTTCTTCAAATTCAGTCAATTGCTCGAATTCCATGAATAACTTGAATTCTGCTAATTCCGTGAATTCCGTGAATTCCATGAATTCCGCTAATTCCACGAAATACATGAATTCCAGGCTCTGGCACACAATAAAACTTTGCACCTTCGTGATATTTTCTCGAACGGTGAGATTCTATCGATGTTCTGAATGGAACATTTTTGTTAATAAAAATAGTTATAAACAATAAGGGACAGTCATCGAAAATGCTACCCAAGATACTCATATTTTTCACGGTAAAATTATATATATAAGAAAGGTAATCGATAATAACTTGAAAATTGTGGCTTTTAAGGAGCGTATATTTATAAAAAAATTAATTGTTTATATCGTCGTAAATAAATAATAGCTTGTCGTACGAGAAAATATCACGAGAGTGAAAAGTTTTATCTTGTGTCATAGATTAATAAAAAAAATTTTAATTGATTTTCTTAATTAAACGTTTCTATTAATAACAATAGTTATAAACAATAAGTCTCAGGTATCTAAATTTCTACCAATATAATTATATTGTTTACGGTAAAATTAACAACATGAATGAATGAAATTGGTTGATCTGGATAATTATTGATTAATAAATGAAGAGTCTAAATGATTTTCTCTAAAAAATAGCAAATTTTTAATATCAATTTAAGGAGAGAAGTTTTCATTCGACCGGAAGATTTCTTTTTTCCTCTCAAGAGATCTATCTTCGATATAGATATTGCAGAAAATTTTAATTTATCTCAGCAAGAGATTCTGAGGTAAGACTTTTCAAATATGGCAATTTTGTTAAAAAAATTATTTATTTATAACGCTGTACATTGGCATGTCGAAAATAATTTTTTTAATTTGTTTGTGAAGAAATAATTAAATTGTTTAAAAATAATGTTTAAACAAAAATTGACACCGATTTTGACAACCTACCCAAGATATTCGTAATCAGGGGCCCTTTTTGACCTTTTTAAAAATAACAAAATCTATTTACGATTTCTTAATGATCATTAGCAATTGAAAATGTGATAAACAAAGGTAAGCAAGTTACTTTTCATCAATTATGGTGCATTTTTGCATAGATGGACTAAAAATAAATTTTCAATTACAATGATCGAAAATAGTGTATTATAAACTCTTGTGGATGGAGGTTAATTGTTTATTTGAGTTTTTATGACTTTCTATGGCAAATCAAAATCCCATCTGTTTTGCCCCATCACGTCAGTGATTTTTTTTTTAATAAAAAAACATCTTGTAACTATAAAACCCAACCATATCAACCCTTAAGACATATAAAACTATACCTTCATAGCTCAATAACCTTGAGATCGATAACCTATAATCCTAACAGCCATAAACTCAAAATTTATAACATCAACACTCATAAATCTCAAATTCCAATAAACTATAAACCCAAAATGCAGCACAAAAAAAACTCACAAGCATCTTTAAAACCTTAATCTCGAAAGTTTTATCTTTATAATCCCAGACGTCTACTACTTCGTAACCTCAAAGGCCATAAGCTCCATAACCCTGAAGTGTATCCTTACAAAATGGCATGTTTCCATATAACTCCGAATCATGTAGAATTCAATTTCATAACTCCACATCCCCATAACTCTATACAACCTAATATTTCAAAACTCCACAACCCCAAAAGTCCATAATCCTATAAAACCGAAACCCCATAGTCGTCTAACTCAGAATATCCATAATCTTATATCTCCACAACCGTAACAACAAAAAGAATTATAAGTGTGTTTTCAAAAGTCTGTAATTTCCGAAAGCCACAATCAAAACTTATACTTGAGAATTATTTCTTGTTTTGCAGAAAGTTTGAACCAAATATTTTATCTTATTCCTCATAAGCTTTCGGTCTCCAAAAGTAAAATTCAAATACTTAATAAGACTAAGATTTTCTGCATCGCAATAACCTACATCTATCGATACACAGGAACAACGACACGTACGCAGCAGGCTTCTGTTTCCTATGTGTTAC
>JAWWLR010000155.1:84377423-84388231 GCA_035041075.1 Acraspis erinacei | reverse complement strand
ATTTTTAGGATGCGATTTTAATGCTCGTATCGGCAACGTGAATGACCTCAAGGTTCTTGTTAAAATTCTTGAGAGTGGTGAGCTAATGATATTAAATGGGAGATTCCCTAAAGATTTTCCAGGTAATTATACTTTTCTTGGATTTCAGAGTATGAGTTCTAACGATCTTGTTGCCTGTAACATTGGCTCAATAGATCTGATTTCTAATTTTGAAGTACTTCAATTGCCTACGACATCTGACCATATTCCGGTTCGCGTTGATATTTCGTATTTCATACAGATGGACACAAGTGTAAATAGAAGCTTATTTTTATTGTACAATAAAATAATTTGGAATGACAACCGGAAATGTGACTATATACATTAAATGTCTATTTCTGAGAACTCTGCGTACTCCAACGGCAAAATAAATACCCTAAATAATAACTTCATTGTCACAATCTCATCTGTAGCTGATAAGTTGAATTTACTGGCAAAGCCTAAATCGCACACTCTAGGCAAGAAACCTTGGGATGATAAAGAATGTAGAGTGACGCGCCGTAGGTTTAGACAATCTTTAAATGTCTTTAAAAGGTCGGGGTTTGCCGATACGGAGGGGGCAACATATCTAGAAATCAGAAGATCTTTCCTGGAGTTACGTAGGTCTAAGAAGAGGCAATACGAATATGCACTGCTGAATTCACTAACTGCTTGTAATAATCCTAACAATTTTTGGGCAGCGGTCAATAGATTTAGATTGCGGTCTCCTTCGACTAACAATTTAAGCATGCATGTATAGCAAGATCTTCTTTTTTCTGTCTATCCCAATCAGGCTCTCATCTGCATACAGCGGATTTTAAAGAAAGACCCTTTATTGGACTGAGATATCTCCATTGATGAAATTAAAGCCTCTTTATTAAAATATAAATGTAATAAAGCGCCGGGCGAGGATGGGATTCCCAATGAATTTTTCATAAATCTTCCGGAAAATCGGGTAGAGTACTTAGGGCGCCTCTTGAACGGGATCTGGGCCGAGGAAAGAGTCCCATCTAGCTGGCCCAAAATACATGAATTTATGTTGCATAAAAAGGGTGATAAATCTGCTTCTCATAATTACCGGGGAATTGTCCCTTTTAATAGTATTAATAAGATCTTCTCTCAGATCCTGTTGACGAGATTAACTGCATGGTTCAACGAAGAACATATTCTCCCAGAAAATCAGGCCGGTTTCAGGCCTGGTAGAAGTTGTATTGATCATATTTATACCCTAAATTCTTTAATGCCAATTCATCTGCTTATCCCAAACCGATGAATCTTTTCTTTTTATATAGAGTTCAAAAAGGCTTTTGACTCAGTAAACCATTGCCTCCTATGGAACAGACCTCTACGGATACGGAAGTCCACTAAACTTCTAAGAATTATAAAAAATCTTTATAATAACGCTAACATGTCTATTAGCACTGACGTTATCCTACTTGCTTATGCTGACGACATAGTCATATTCGCTTACTTCCAGACTGACTTACAAGCAAAAATTAACCTTATCGCCCAATACTGTATGAGCAATTTTTTAACGGTCAGCGAAGCAAAATCAAAAGTTATGATATACTACAAAGGTAGGCCATGTGAATAAAAATTCTTTTACGCAAAGACTCGGCTGGAGGTAGTGAGCGAATTTGTCTATCTCGGAGTCAACACTTCAGACTCGGGTCTCTTTTATGAAGAGTTCATAAAAAGACTGTCTGCCGCAAATATTGTTATGGGTGCTGTTTCAAGAATTTTATTTGCATCTAAATCTAATGCCCAGCAAACTAAGACTACCCCTTTTCGTAGCCACACGCTTAGTGTTCTTTTTTACACAATAGAATTCTAGGGATTAAGGTACTATGAGTCGGTCGAGAAATTATAGTCCTCTTTCTATAAGAAAGTAACTAGGCTTACCAATCTACACGCCGAATTTTGCCCTGCACTTAAAGACAGGTAGATTACAGTTAGTTTATGATATATTTAATTCAGCACTAAGATGGTTGTCGAGGTTTCTGGGTATGCCTGATGATAGGAATCCGAAAACATGATTTCTTAAATTGAAGGCAATGTCCCTAGAACCTGATTACAACCCGAAGTATGACTGGGTTCTGCAGCTTAAAAATATGTTTACTCTAAGTAACTCGGAGCAAATGTGGTTTGACTTGGATTCTGCGTCGCTCGTTGAAAATATGGATGTTCTTCTAAATAACTTTTCTGATTATTTCTGGCGTTCCGACTATGAAAGATCCCTCCATTCAAGTAGTCTTCATGTATTCCCACATTTTAAACGATATCCGGACTTTCAATCATATCTGCATCTTATATTACCTTTTTATATAACTTCTATTATTGTTCAGCTTAGACTTCTGGGCTCTATGAGGGGTTGTATACGTTTTGGCGAATATAAATTTACTTATGACCCTGCTAGACTCTGTCCGATATGTAACCTGTCAGTAACAGAGGACCTTTATCATTTGCTCGCTGTTTTTCCTGCCTATTCTGACTCCAAAATATCAATATTAGGTCACCCAGCAACCATTACAGTCAATAGCCAGTATTGGCAGAGCCTTTTAAACTCTAATAGTCGACACGATTTGTTCTCTTATACAATTTTTGGTAAGATACTTCTTTTTATTCTGCTGCTTAACCTGGTTGCACATTATTACTTTTTGTTTATATTTGTATCTTATAATGCTACTCATTTGTATCGACCGTAGGTCGAAAAACAAATTATTGGATAAATAAATAAATAAAAAATAAAAAATTTTTTTTTTAAGATTCAGCACAACAGTTGGAACATTAAAACTCTTTTCTTAATCTATAACTATTTAAAATATTTATTTATAATTTCAATGAAATATAGTGGCATAAAAATATTAATATAAAAAAAATAATAATATGGCAAATGGCTTCGAAGATCATTTTATAATGTTTTACGTATGTTCTTAATAAAATATTAAAAATCTATTTTGTATTTTTTACTGACCTATTTCAAATATATATAATTTGTATTTTCCATTTTAAATGGAAAACAGAAAGCCACCTTTTTTAGTCACTGTGTGTCTATGCTTTACATCCACCTCTACTCGGGGCAGCCGTGCTGTAATATCTTCATCAATAGGGTGGATCATATTAGGGAATTCCTGTAGCACACCGTGTAAATAAATTGAAAGATCATCCGTGTATATGGCTTGCCTGTAGTAGTGAATACCGTGGCGGTTTCGTACAAGAATACATACATGCACGGAACATATTTTTTTCTCTTAAATTTATTTGTAATAATCATTATTAATTTTTACCGCAACATTATTGATATTTATTTTGAGGTCGTTAATTATGTTGGAAGATTGCGTACGACTTTATTGAAAAGTTGTTGATTGTTTACCGTACTTTTCTCATACCAGTTACTTCGGAAATTTGGCAAATCGCAAGCAAACATTTTTTATATTTATTTGTGACCTTCTAATTTTCATAAAACTACTATAGAATTCCTGTTTTTGGCGGCCTCGTGAACGGTTGCTTCTATAAAATGCAGCTACAGAGAGTTAGGCTTCTTTCTTCGTGAACGGTCTAATTTGTTCGGCCCTTACTCATTATAGATTATAGTTCTTTTTATCTCATTTTATATCTATATTACGAATTTCGTAACGCAAAGTGCCTAATAATTGTAGCACATTATAATTTTTATACTCTACAGGGTCCTGAATTATGGCAGAAGATATCAGGTCTTGGATTGATATCCTGCGTAACAGTAGGTGATGTTTTTAACTATGGACGAAATGCTCTTGTTATTATATGCGGGGACGGTTGGGCTCACATATACTACAGTCCTCGATCAGTGAACATTGGAATCACTACTATTATTCCGAATGCTTCATTACAAAAGAACGCTAACGTGGTTTTTAAAACAGATGGCGGTAAGACAATTTATTCATATAATTCATTTAGATGTTTATCAAAATGAGGGATCTTAAGAAAAAAGTGCTGTTATATGTATATATATATACAGAAGGGAAACTTGTTTTTTAAATGGAAAAACGTACACATACATAAACATTCTGTTGCAGCTAAATTATAGTTTCCTGTGAAGTGTTCTTCCTCGTGCTGTATTATTGAGAGGGGATTATCATTCATTAATAAATATCAATGCTTTATTCTGTATCATATCATTCGAAAAAAAGTATTGAAACAATACGTTTGAGAGATAATATTTAACGTTCTGCAAGGAAAGGGTCTACTCTGTCGGTATATAGTTACATTAGTGAAATATAAGGGCTTACAGCCATATAAACTAACGACATTTTAAGTTCAGTTCAAAACCCTCTAGGTTGGAAAACTAGTCGCCGGGACACATTTGATGTTGGAACCTCGAATACCCGCTTTTTAAGAAAAGCGCATCCAAAGTTTTCGAGTGCCGTAAGCGCCCGTGTTTCATTTTTTCTTTAAAAGTAAAATTTACTCATTTTTGGTCACTGCTGGGTCATAATTATACTGTCACGATATAGAACATAAAATGTAGTAGGATAACAAAAACTTCGAATATCTTCTAAACTACGATAAAAAAGCGGGTCCCTCTCCTTGCGGTACATTACATATTATCTATGAAACTTAGCTTTTACTCAGTAAAGAACTCTTTGATTTGAATTTTTCGATAATTGTTGGTGTTCTCATCAGAAAATTACTTCTATTCTTCAATCGATCTGCATTCTCACGTGGAAAAGTTTCGCATAATATATCAATAGGATATCTGAAAACTACTAACTTAAAAAAATGTAGGCTAACTATCCACAAATATATTCTTTTGAGTGTAATATTACCGTCGTTGTTGGTAGTACCTGATTACTTGCAATAAACAAGTACTTACGTCCTTTGTGATGACCAGTCAAATCTACTTTGTGTCATCATTATTGGAATGTTACCGACAACTTTCTTACGGTACTTAAACTAACCCCAAACACCATCCCCGCAGTTTACTCCTGATGGCGTAGTTATTAGGAACTTTTTAATTAGTGCAAATTAGTTCTTAAGCACTTGGTCATGTTTAATAATGTTCAGTTTGTAGTAGAAAAAATCTTAAAGCAACCAACTACTTTTTCTACGACAGTTAAACTATTGCGAGACAGACTCCCATGATTTGCAAGCGTGGCCTGACCTGGTCCTGAAAGAAAAACCCTTTGGACAAGACTATGGTACCTTTGGTACGAGATCGCCTCCTGGACACTTTTTATTATTGCATAATTTATGGCATTTTAGTGGCCCTTCTGAGTTTCTGAAAAACATCCTAAATTTACGGTAATTGTACAGTTATCAGTAAAACCACAAATAAATTTACCAGGAAAGTTCCCTATATCTCAAAATTACCCCGTTCTCTAAAACTTTTATTCATGAAAACAATCTTATAGATTAGTGCGGAACTGAGCAAGGATTACAATTATTCTTTTCATATAAATGCCGAAGGCTTGAAGTTTAATTTGGCCCTTACAGGATAAATACGAAGTCAAGAGTATTACCATTCAATTGAAACTGTTCGACTTTTGAACACTGATGATTCGCAAAAATATAACAATAATTGATGTCACGACCGTCAAGTCGGACGATTAGTGTAGGTTCAAGATTAGCGCCAGCAAAGTGATAGTCCATTCGAAATCCTACACATCCGATTCCGAGTCAGTTATACTTTTATGTATCACTTGCAAAGAGAATAAAAAGTGCGTACATCCGTTTCATCAGCCGCCTCTTAGACTATCTCTTCCAGTCTTCATAATAGTTTCAATAATGATTCTGTAATGACAATTCAACATTAACACCCTTCTATCCAATTTTCTATGAAACTTAAATGATGAACACCACAGAACTCGGGTACCCTTGAAGCGGAGAGTCGGTGATGCGCAAGATAATTAATTTGATAAATTATGAATTAGAAAAAAATCTCAATTGGTAGTCTCGCCTTATAAATGATGCGCAAAGTAGCGCATTGCAGTCGGCGGTGTGAGAAGAATATTGGCTAATGCGTACTTTAAAACATTGTTAGTTTAAATACAAGTGAGTAAAATTGCGCATGCGCATCTTAGAGTTAAGAAACTTTCTGCATCGGCAGAATTGGGAGGTAAAGTTAGAGGACTTTTACTGTCCCTGTTTCGAAGCCGCCTTTAGCTTGCAACTTTCTCGGACATATGTTGCAAAAAATAGCTCGTTTCGAGTCTATATTATGTCATGTCTGATTTCTGTTCTCCCAATTTATTCTCGAGTGACTAATTTTGATAAATAATTTACGAGGTGAATCAATTAAAATATATAAATTATAAGACTAATCAATGTAGGAGCTCACAAATACATTATTTTTCTTTTGTAAAAATTTGATAAGTGCATCGTCATACGAGTAGCCACTATTGAATGAACTGTACTATTTTGTAAAATACTGTAATTTTAATACATATATCCTCAATCTCAGGCTCTACTATAATTTATCGAGAAAATGAATATTCAAGGTACATTTTATAGAATGTTTTTAAGAACTCCTAAAACGACAATTCTAATTAAAGCGCAATTTCAGGACGGCGAGAGATGTTTCCAAATTATATTATTTATGCACATCTCTGACCGGAGAAGCATTCTCTGTCGCCTTCTTATATCCGAAGACTTAAAAATTGATAATAGTGAACATAAATTTCGCTGAAGTGTGCTATTCAGTCATGACCCAGGTAACAGGCTATGCGTACGGATGTGAGTCCCGTCATCACGAGACATAAAATCAGCACTTACTCCCAGTCAGCCAGCATTTCCCATTCCCTGCTTCGAGGGTTCCCGAGCTCTTCGGTGTCCATCTTAGGCATTCCAGATTCGATCTCGCTTAAAGTAAGTCTTAGTAGTCAAGTTTTTGGATTACCCTAAATCTTGTACAAAAAGAAATTTCAAGTCGCACGGGAAATTGGGTAAAAGGTACCAATAATGACTCAGGATCAGAGAATCGTTACTGAAATTTTCCAAAAGCAACCGGAAGTATGAATATTTGATGTTTGAAGAAGACGTATAATGTGCTTGCAGATGGCAATTGTTAACTTTAGATGCATTTTTCTCGAAAAGCGGACTTTCGATGGTCCAACTGCAAACATTCGCCGGAGACTAGTTTTTTAATCTAAAGGGTTTGGCTTGTACTTAAAATGTGCGGATTTATTCAGCTCTATGGCCTATAAGGCTAATTTTATGGTCTCAATTAAATTCATCCTGAATGCGACTCTGTGGCACGCCCAGGAACGTATAAGTCTCTCCAGCGCAAATGTGTCGTACAGCAATTCTATCCACGAGGTCAGGGTCTTCAGAGATGTCTTTAAGTTATATATATATATATATATATATATATATATATATATATATATATATATCTTTACTAGTGACACATTTATGTTCTAGTAAAACAAAACCTCCCACATAGAGAAATGATTGCTAAAAATTCTGTCCGATATTATGGATAGAGGGTTTATCCCATAAAAAACGGGGAGGTGGGGGAAAGGGGGTTTGAGGTTCTACATGTGCCCCCATCAATCCCTGGGGCCTTAATTCTATCGAAAGAACCAGTTTCAAAGCATCTAAATCGGTCAATAACGCGTCAGTTACCGCGTTCGGCTTGTGACGGTACAATATCCCGTTCTCTACTTTTCAATCAGAAAAAACTTTCAGTCGGGTTACTTGAGTTATTCAACCATTGGAGGCTGATGTGGTCGGTGATGACTTTAAAGTAGAAGCCTTCCAGGTACTCGCGGAGTTTTCTGATTCCTGAGGCGACGGCCAAGCATTCGCGCTCCGTCACAGTATAGTTTCGGTCTCCGGATAGGAGAGTTCTGCTGGCGAACGCGATAACCCCTTCATCACGATCCCAAATTTGGGTTAAGACGACTCCCAACCATGTGGCCCTATCGTTCGTTTGCAGGTTGAACACCAAGGAACACCACATCAAATTTGCTCTGTCCCTTAAGTCCCAAAATCATCTCTATGTCCAGGTTGTTGGCTACTCTAACTTCGGAAATCCGAGTAACTCTATCTATAGTAATGGGCAGATTGACTTTGCCGATAATCAAGTCTATCGAACTATTTGCCAATATCATTTGCGACTTCCAAAAACAGTCTAATTTTCTGCCAGAACCAGTCGATAATTGCTAATACGTGTATCCTATTTGCCACCTCGGTAGTCTCTACTATTCCGCTAATCAATTCCGCCTCCGATATACTATCCGTTCGCGTCCTTAACGCCTCTAAACATTCCGGAAGCAGACGAGATCTACCTTGGTGTGGGTCGACAAATACGTCTGCGCGATAAGATAGCTTGTTGTCAGGGTTATCGTGGATCTGGTTCTCTATTAACATTTTCATAGGCCCAGCTCCGCTTGCAATGCTATTACTGACCGATGATGTCTCGAAACCTAGTTCGTCATCGGACATGTTGATTCCCCGAAATTCGTTCATATCCAATGTGTTCCCCGAACACATCCCTAGTTGTATAGCCCACCGCTTTACATTTATAGCAGCGGAGCCTCCTAGGGGCTGCACAACCCAATCGGTAATGTTTCGGTTGGTCACAATTAAAGCAGGCCACTTCGTTTGGGTCTCTTACCGGACGTTCGTTCTTTATTTTACTATCAGCAGGAGCCTTAATTTTCTGCGGATCTTCCCTATCCTTAAAAGTCACATCGTGGGTCTTTTCCCTGTCGCTAGCCTGGGTATTTTTCTTATTATGGTGGCCTGCTCCTTGTCTTTGCTCTGTACTGATCGCTGAGGCTTTCTCAACTTCCTCTTTTACCGATGAAGATGGAGAGAGTTCAGAACGTTTTGGAGACGTATGTGCCTTATAAGCGAATTCTTTCAGAAGCGAGTTCTCATGGGGAGGTGGGGCTTTGTATTCTCTAATTTATACTTGCCATTCTTTCTCTCAGCTTCTCTCTAGCCGGGATAGTTCGTTGAACGATCTGGAATCTAAGCGACGGATGACCTTGCTCAACTATCGGAACTTCGTCCTCGAACAAATTTATCAGGCTTTGTATATTGGTTAAATAATCATCAATAGACTCTTCTTTGCCCTGTGTTATTGCCTGTATTTGCTCTTCGACCCGTCGTTCAAAATCATCGTCGCCAATGTGAGATCTAAATTCCTTTCGAAATTGTCGTCAGCTATAAAATTCCTTCTCATGGTTTTTAAACAATTTTGACGGGATTCCTTTTAATAGAACCGGCATTGCTAACAATAATTCCTCATCTGATACTATAGTGAGCTTTCTACGATCCTCTATCTTTATAAAAAAGCCGTCAGCGCTCAGGTCGCTTCTATCTTTGAACGTAAGGTTTCAGCCTAGTACGATCTTTCCCAGGTCTCTATTTCCTAATCGGTTCCTATTGGCTGATCTGTTGCTATAAACTGTGTCCCTATATGTGGAATGCCTGCGAAAGCGATGTTCTTCAAATTCTATGTTATTTCTGCGTATTCTTTCCTTTAGGGTAGGTTCACGGTTTCTACTTCTATCAACGTCGGGGTTCGTTTGTGGGATTTTCTCTGCCAATTCAGTGAATTGACTCTTATTGAGAGACGTTCAAAGGTCTGGTTGAAATATCCAAAAAAATTTGTGTTTGCGAGTGGCGTTTCTAGGCATCTGTTCTTGGATGGTCTGGGAACGGCTTTCTGATTTGAATATTAGGGGTACCCTGAGTAACGTGGTATGGAATTCTCAAATGAGAATCACTTGGTTCTTGGTCTCCGGTAAGTTGAAGGTATGAGGCATTCCAAAAATTTGAGCGTAATTAAACGAGAGATTTGTTGGATTGATTGAGTAGAAGAGGAAGGGCTTAGCTCGAGGTGTTGAGTAAGTAGTATACGTTTCAATGTCATCTAGCAAGTTTAAAAATGACATGTTGACTAGCTCAAAATTCCGAAAATCTCGACAACAAAATTTTTTTTTAGAAATTAATCTGAGTCAAACTGAAAATTCCTAAACTTCCGAAAAATCAGCAAAGTCTGAGACTCATTTCGCATTAGGGGCCGTTAAAGATTAGTAAAATCGGATTTTCATATTTCGCGATAATAAATCGAGTATTTTTCGACTAATTTCCTTTACCGAAAACGCGTACGTCTTGTAATTGCGCAACAAGGAAAGTGAGTCGCGACGACCATCCGAATCCGAAACCTTTTGCAATTGGGAAACCCCTCTGATAGAAGCGAAAAAAAGGTTTGGGAATAATTTAGAATCTTTTTAATATTTTTTGGAGCTTGCAACTGGGCTATCCAAGTCTCTCTGGTCGGTTGACATACTTCAACAAAGCAGATCAAATGTGAGAAAAACAAGACAACTATATATATTTAAAAGTTTGTCATAAGGACAACCGCAGAATTTCGCCGGGATCGGGTGCTCATCTGAAAAACTGCACCCGATATCAGCGAAATCGCTGTAAAATTTCAGCCATAACCACGTCTCAAGACCGTGAGATAGGTGGTGACAGTCTGTGAAGGAATCAATACGACGATCCGGGAAAATTCTCGTGCACCCTGAAGGCACGGAGCGACCCAAGGACGACCGCATTCTGCATTTTCCCCGCAAGTGTTTTCGCACATTGATCACACGCAGGGTTGATTTTCAGGCTATTGACTAGTGAAAGCTTGGTACCTCTCATTCTCGACAATTGACTCTATTTCCCTAGGAGCGTTTAGCGGAGCGATATTAAGGTTAATACCGCAAGAGTGGTAGAGATGGTAATAAAGCACTCTTAGTGCCGCATTGTGTCTTTGGATGTAGGTCGTTCCCGCATGAGTTGGACAACTA
>JAWWLR010000155.1:84255284-84289253 GCA_035041075.1 Acraspis erinacei | reverse complement strand
AATAAAGGGAAAGGGGGTACAATGCTAGGGTACATCATCCGCGCATGCGGATGAAGTGGTGATGCTAGCTGGGAATGAAAGTGGAATGAACTTGATAACGCAAGGATTTAAAGAATATGTAATAGAGAAAGATCTGACAATTAATGTGGCGAAAACAAAGATATTGTGTTTCAGGAAGAGAAAGAATGAAGTAACGTATGGATGGAAGATAAGTGGGGAAATGGTGGAAATGATCTGTAGGTGAAAAGAAGGTTGGAAAGTGCGAGTAAGGTGATGGGTGAAGTGTGGGGGATTGGGAGAAGAAGATTTAAAGAAGTCTGAAAGATGAGGGTATGGCTGTTTGAAGCAATGGTATGGTCAGTGATGTGTAATGGAGTGATGTTTTGGGGATGGAAGGAGTATAAGAAGGTAGAGAATATGCAAGAGAAATATCTGAGATGGGTTATGGGAGTGATTTGGAACTGCCCAGGTTATATTCTGAGAGAAGAAACAGGGAGAGAGAAATTGGTTATAAGACAGGAAAAGGGTGTCGAATTTGGAAGAGAAACATAAGAGTGGTAATGGGAGCAAAGTTGCACAAGTATGCCTCCAGGAAATATTAAATAGAGAGAGGAGAGGGAACATGGGTCATTCACGGGTCACTCATTCATGGGAGGAGGAGAGATGGCAAGTTAGAAGGGAATGGAGAATGTGTGACGAGGGGATGGAATATCAGGAAGTAGATTGGGAAATGAACAAGAAGCAGGAAGAGAAAAGGTGGGAAAATATTATGGATCGTACGATGGGACGACGAATTTACGATATCGTAAAGACCCTTTAACGAAGTGGACATAGGATATCGTAAAGTTGTCGTAAAAATGTCGTAAAGATGTCGTAAAGACGTCGCCAAATTTTGTGCCCCCTAGTAAAGTACAACAAATGGTATAGAATGTTTAAGATGAAAGTGGTCCCTGAATATTTGGGAAATTTGAAAAAGGATTGTCCAGGATGGCACTTTTCAGAAGGAGAGAAGCAATGAATGAGTATAAATATTGGTTGAGTGAAGAATTGAAAATGTGTAGGACATGTGATTATGAAAGGGAATCTTTGGAGAACGTGTTGAAGAGATTTACAGGGAATGAGGAAGGGGGAAAGAGCGTAGCAGATAGCGTTAGATAAATAATGAGTTGATGTGGACAAGGGGAAAAGTGAATGAAGACTTTTAAAGATAAAAGGGAAGAGAGAATATCTGGGGGAGGGAAGACCTAAAATCGAGACCAAAATTGATAGAGGACAAATATGTGTAAGAGAAATTAGTGTTGCGTCACTTGAAACATCATGAAAAAAATGGTAAGAGGACATGAAAGCCATAGAAGGTCTCGCACACTCGTAAGATAATTTGTAAGAGCTAGGGAATAATAATAGGAAGGCGATGCGATTAAAGGATCCCTGCTTAAAATGACGGATAGGATCCAATAAAGACGGATACAAAACCGGATAAAGTTGCGGATAGCCCACTTCAGATTTTAGTCTGTCCCTATCTGGATCTCTTTCGGTTCGTAAAATCTTAAGCGGAGGACTAGCAACTCTATCCAGATTTTCATCCGGATGTCATATAGAAAATAGTTTGTTATCTGACTCTATCCGTGACTTTGTCTGAATTTAGGTTAGAAGACTGTTTTCTTCTAAATTTTCTATTTGGATTTATCCGGCTTTGCAGTGAACATTGAAAACAGAAAATTGAATAAATTGGCCGACTGAATCTTATGCGACTCTATCCATGACTTTATCGGAATTTAAGTTAGAAAACTCTTTTGATCTAACACCAAGAACCATTTTTTATCTGGATCTATCCGGCTTTGAAGCGAACATTGTAAACAAAAAATTGAATAGATTTGCCGACGGAATGTTATGAGGCTCTATTCGGGACTTTATTGAAATTTAAGATAGAAGGCTCTTTTCATCTAATACCAAGAACCGTTTTCTATTTGGATTTATCAGGCTTTGAAGCGAACATTGAAAACAGAAAATTGAATACATTTTTCGACCGAATCTTATACAGCCCGATCTGGAACTTTGTCGAACTTAAGTTATTAGTATTTTTCTTATTGGTCACATGTTCTATAAATCTATATCATGTTGCTTGATTGGCTTGCATGTTCGTGCGCTAGTGTTTTTGTAAGAAAAATAAGTTTCTACTGCATGAAATAAAATGCGATATTTGGTTTATCGTAATTATATGTTATAATATATTGAGGTCTTTATATTGATGTAAAAGTTTTTTCGAATTTCAATAAAACGTTCGATATGTAAAACTACTGCGAAACATTGATTAAATTCCTTTTTCATATTTTATAAAAAATTCACATAAACGGTAACAAGTCTTTCCTACTTTACGTTTCGTATCGAACTATACACAATATGTGAATTGAAATTCATCATATTTCCCATATACTAATATTTACAAATATAATCATAAAAAAGTTTTTCCTTTCCGTCTGTATTTATACATTTTCTGCTATATTTCGAAATTATTATAATTTATTTTATTATTATTATTATTATTACTATGAGAATGACACAATTATAGACAAGTTTTCTGTAACAAATCTTACATTCTAGTGACAGCATTTCCATCAATCAATATGATATATCAGTAATAGCGCTGCAGAACAAAGTGCTTTTTATGTTCCGTTCTTGGAACACGCTTGGCATTCTCTTGACATAACAATTCTGTCACACTGTTCTATATTGGTTACAGAACATAATTCTAGAACTGTTCCAGATCCTTGTAGTAACAGCGTTACAGAACAGTGTGACCTTCGTGTTATTTTTTTGGAACACGTGTGACATTCTTATGACATAACAGTTCTTTAACACTGTTCTGTTTTGGTTACAGAAAAGAATTCTAGAACTGCTACAGATCCTCTTAGTTTCAGCGTTCCAGATCAGTGTGACCTTCGTGTTCTTTTCTTGGAACACGTGTGACATTCTTGCGACGTAACAATTTTATAACAATGTTCTGTACTGGTTACAGAACAGAATTTGAACATTGAAACAAATAAATATGTAAATGAAATCAAAAATTTATTTATCTTTTATTTGTGATACTTCCATGGATGCCTAAAAACAAATTACTTAACACTTAAAGTACTGGTTATAATTATCATGTTTTATAGTAAATAACGTTAGTCGCATTTTACTATTGAATTTCAAATCGAGTAGGTAACGTGCAAAGGTAACTAACATCATCTAGCAGTAAATGTTCTTCTGATAAAGCAATTTTGGCACAATAAAGTAAACGTAATATCTGAACTTTGTTGTTTTTTAGGCGAAACACGGTATCAGCGGATTTTATTGGCCTATTGTATTGTCTAGAATTGATTACTATGTATTTTTTGCCATTTAATGACAGTCAACTAAATGCTTCAAAGTGTGAACATTAAAAATCATATACTTTTCACCGTAAATAATTCCATACCCTGGCGGACCGAAAGAACCGAATGGAGCCTCTACAAAGTACCCGTAAAGACCCCGTTGGGTCCCCATTCGGTTCCTTTTTAAAAAACTCAAAAAAACAGCAAAATCAACTTTTAAATTGTTGAAATTCGGATTCTACGTTAATTTTTCTATTAGAAACTCATAGAGTGATCGCAATATTTTGTTTTGCAGCGTTAAAAATTTAAAAAAATGTCATTAACTTCAACTGAAGGTGACTTCAAGCGCATCCATACTAGATCAAGTAGTATGTTGCGCGCGAAGTTTAAAAATAAAATTCAAATGGGCAAATAAATGTTAATAAGTGTATGTAATAATTAAATTAACGTAAAAAAAGCAGCCAATATTAAAAATTAGCAAGTAAACTGTAAAAATATCGTTGGAGTCGTTGAATTTTTCATCTTTACATTTTACAGCATCCTACTTTATCGACTGCGGTAACATACGAGATAATGAAAACCAAACGACGCACGATATAAAAATAAGTCAAGAGAATAAAAACGTTGATTTTTGTCCTTTTTGAAAGCCCTATAACATTATCATAACAACTTTTTGAATTTCATTTTAAAATCTAAAATTCAATTTTTTTACAACTGGTTCTGATTTCAACCGAAAAAAATCCATTTTGCGGACAAACTATGCAAAGTATGAAAAAAATGAGTAAACAAAAAATTGTACGCGAAAAAAATGTATAAATTTATTATTATTGACTTTGCGATAGGCTGTTTGTTTTCCTTTTAATCGTAAAGAGCTTGAATTTTTGGAAAAAACTAAAGAAGACACGCCTGAAAATTTCTTATAAATCAGTTTTTGATAGCGTCTGTATTTTCTATTTTAATTGCAAAAAAAAATTTAATTTAATTGTTGGAAAAACGACACAAGCTACAAAAAAACTGTCAAACAAAAGTTTTTCAGTCTAAAAAAAGTTATCAATTATTTTTTGATAGGATGCATTGATTTTTTTTATTAGCAAGAAATATGAATAATAAAAATAAATTTTTCGAAGAATGAGACATGGTTCGAAGAAAAATTAAGAAACAAACTTTACTTAAAAAAAGTTTATTATATCTACAAATTTGTATACATGAAAACATTTTTTAGGGTAGTGCTGAGAATAAAAATTTGACACAAAATAAAGTACGAATAGTAAAGTAACCAGGAAAAATAAAATTTTTTCATTATTTTGCTATTTTGGGATAAGTAGCCCCAGACCCACATACAGAAATAAATATCATAAATATTTCATATAATACAGTTGAACATTAGGGTGGGCTGAAAAAATAACATTTTCAAATTTTGATTATGACTAGAAAAAATGTTTTTCTATATATCAAAATGAGTTTTCATGATTTTTTTTTAGATTTTGAAAACGATATCTTCAGTTAGCAGAAACTTGTTGAAGATTGAAACTTTGAAAACAGTGATATTTTTGATATATTTCAATGTTCAGTCACCATTTGTTCATCGAATTAGTTTTTATTGTACGAATTCATTCATTTTGATGTAAGAAACGATTTCCAAAAACTTTTAGTGTATAAAAATTCTGGTGACGAATATAGTTACGTAGTATATAATTTTGATTTGAAAATGAAAGTTTCAAAGATAACCAAAAATGGTACAAAATCATTAAAATTTTTTTTTTATATATCCTTTTCAGGAGACTTTTAGAACCTAGACATACATACAATTTTAGAAGGAAAAGACAAAATAACCATAATTTCGATTTTGGCGTATCATTGAGTAAGATAATATGTTTCCGGCTTGAAAAAAAGTTCGCGCCATCAGCTATTGCCATGTTTTTTCGTATTAATATGCAGATTATTTTAATTTTACTCAATTTTTAGAGCTCTTTGCTTACTTACACAGTAACCCAAAACTTTCGCTCCTAAACTTATATTTATTTTCAGGCCCTACCATTTTTGATAATCTTCGAAACTTTGATTTTCAAATAAAACTTATATTCTACGTAACTAGATTCATCACCAGAATTTTGTTTACAATAAAATGTTTCGAAAATCGTTTGTTACATTAAAATAAATGAATTCGTACAATAAAAGCTAATTCGATGAACAAATAGGGACCGAACATTGAAATATATTTAAAAAATCACTGTTTTCGAAGTTTCAAACTTTAATCAGTTTTTGCTAACTGAAGATATCGTTTTCAAAATCTGAAATAATCATGGGGACTAATTTTCATACGTAGAAACAGACTTTTCCTAGCCATAATCAAAATTCAAAAAAAAAATTTCTGCCCACCCTATTAAACATAACGTAGAGTAGTTACTATTTTCGACAAAATCGAGTACGAAGAGTGAAATACGAAAGACGGACGCTCAACCTAAGTGAGATAACAGGCAATTATGAACAACAAAATATATCTTACAGAAAATTAATGCAGATTCGCTAAGGATGTATAAGAACTACGACTACTATCTTAGCACACACTCAAGGGACCTTACTTAATATACTTAACGGATTATATGTTCTTTCCCTTCTGCTGTTGCTTAATTTAAGTACGGCCCCCAACGTACTATTTTAATTCGCTCTTGATTATTTTCAATATTCTCCGTGGATCCTCCTGCATTTCCAATTTTGCTTCGATGAATTATTTGTTGCTCTCAAGAGCCTCTACTCAGAATCGCCCGTGTATTTGTCCAGCGAAGACATCGTATTTAGGTTGCATTTCTTAGAACGTGGATTCCTCAGTTTACTGCAAAAAGTGAATAAAGTTTTTAACCGGAAATGTGAAATAGGGGTCGTTCGAAAACTATGGCACGTTTTCTCTCCTGCTTCGTTACATATCATCACGCAAAGCTTCATGCAAACTACTTTCCTAGAAAACAATTGATTTTGCCATTCCATAATATGAATTTTATGCCCATAACTTAATTTTCAACCAATAGTTACATTTTCCATCCAAAAAAATGAATTTTGAAGCATACAGTCAAATTGCCAAGGCCGATCACAAAATATTGTACAAAATAGATGAGTTTTCAATAAAACAGTTAATTTTCAAATTAATAGTTAAATTTAAATAGAAAAGTGATCGATTTTCAATGAGAAATCGAATATTGAAATTTAAAGTTAAAAAATTATTTTTTAACACAGAAAAAGAAACGAAATTTCAGTACACACGTGAAGTTTTCAACCAATACTGGAATAGTTAAATTTTCAGTTGCAAAAATTTATTTCAAAGAAAAAAACTAATTTCCAACAAAATAGTACAATTTTCAACCAAACAGATTTTTTGAAATTATCAAATGAGTTTCTAAAAAAGTAGTTGAGCTTTCAACCAAAAAATTGAATTTTTAACCAAAATATACGAATTTGCAACAGAATTTTTTAATTTTCGCGAGATAATTAATTTACGCTTCCTCATAGAGGAAGCTTCGTGATAGGTACGGTTTCGAAAGAAATTTAATTAATTTCATTAAACGTTCCTCAATTTAAAAGTCTTTCATAGGATGTTCTAGGCAATACTGTCCGGATGTTCATGCGTGTGTGTGTGGATTTGTCTTCGAATGTAACATTTTTTTGCGAAAACGATAACTTGAAAACGGTTGCAGATAAATTGATCAAATTTGGGGGGCTTATTTTCTCCACTATTATCTTTAAACTGGCTGAAAGATTTTTTTAACACTTTGTACTATTTTAAAAATTAGTATTCTATAGTCAAACTTTTTTCATTAACATAATTCCAAGTTCATAAAAGAATATAAAAAATTCCTTGGTTCGAGAATAATCGGTTGACTTAATATTAATACATTTTATTAAAGAGTGAAGAAGTTATGGTCATTTATATTATATTAATAATCATTTTTTATTAAAAAAATTTTCTCATTCTCATAATTGAAATTTGATGAGAGAATAAAATGTTTTGTATTATGCTGATGCTTCCTATATGAGAAAGCAAATATTTTTGCTAACAGAAAAAAGTACTCGTGAAATGAGCACCATATAAATATAAATGCAAACAAAATGTAAACATTTGAGTTCGAATTCACAGCTGGTCAATCCAACTTTCAAGCAAGCAAGTTAAATTATCAATAAAAAACGATTAATTTTTCAGTGAATTTTTCAGTGAAAGAAGAACTTTTAACAAAATAGAAGCAAAAAAGGTATTCTTAAAAAAAGGGTGAAGGGGAGAATAAGGGAAAACATGTGAAGTATGTATTCAGATGCTTTACTTGTAATATAAAAAAAAAACGAGTTTTAATTGTTTCAAACATTTCAAAAGATTTGTGAGTCTTTTTTATGCTCCTTTTGCGTAAAATTATTCATGAAAAAAATATATTTCTTTGCGATCTTAAATAAAAGTTTTTAAAATAGTGACACTAAACTCATGATTCTTGACCTCATGATTATGACTTTTAAGTCAACAAAATTAGCAAATAAGTCATTTAGGAAATATATTTGAAATATTGGTGTCATCAGAAATTCAAAAAGAATCTCCTTCAAAGCATCTTCTTTTCTAATCTCTTCAATTTCTATTTGCGATTCTTAAAAAATGAATTGAAACCTTGTAAAAAACGGGGAAATTAAGTTGAAAATTCTTGATTTTAGGTGTTTAGGGGATTTTTCAAATGTACGAGGGGAAAAAAGGGAATTATGAAAAAAGAGGATGATCTGTGATCCCTCAAATCAATGAATTGATGAATACTTACACTTTTAATGTAGGTAATTTTTCCAAGACCATCTTTACTGTTGAGGGTTCCGATATAACGTATTTGTGTTAAAGAATCTTCATTTTGTCCTTCAGGCAAATGTTGTACGACGAAATAACTTTCAGAAACAGAAGGTGCCACAGCACGCATTGGAATATCCTTATACTTGTCTTAGTCAATCCATCTTACACAATATTGAGGGAAGTGACCAAATAACGTTTTTCTCCTTCTTTCAAACAACCAGCCACCCGAATTCCATTCTGCAGAGTTCTGCCAACGAATATCGGCGTTTTCGTGGATGCTACAAAAAATCATAGATATTGAAAATTGTTATTTTTTATTGAACTAATACATAAATTTTTCAATTAAATAGTTGAATTTTCACCATATAAAAGATGAATGCTTAACAAAAATGTTAATAGTTGATGTGCAAACTAAAAAAACATGAAATTGTTACCAAAAGAAATGCATTTTAGAGACAAAGACGAACTTTCAAACGAAAGATTAATGTTCTACCAAAAAAGACGAATTTTGAACAACCAAAGAGATGAATTTTTAGATACAATAATGCATTTCCTAATTGAAAATTTGAGTTTTCTGTAAAATAGTTAAATCGTGAACTCAAAAGTATGATTTGTTTCAAGCAAACTAATTTTCAACGAAACAGTTGCGCTTTTAACAAAAAAAGAGGCAGTTTCAAACCAACAAAATTAGCTTTCTACCAAAAAAGTATCATTTTCAACTACAAAAAAAATCAAATTTCAATCGTAGTAACACTCAACTAAACAGATGAATCTTCAACTAAAATGATGAGTCTTTAACTATAATAATGAAATTTGTAGTTAAAGAACTAATTTTCAACCAAAAAAAAAGAAAGATTTTTTCAATCAGAGAGATGATTCCTTAACTACAATAATGCAGCTTCAAAAAAGATTTAAACAAAAGGGAACAAAATTGAATAAAATACTTGAAGTTTCAACCAAGAATATAATAAAATATCGTAGCCCAGAAGATCAGAATTTTACCAAAAAATTCGGATTTCCAAGAAAATACATGAATTTTCAATAAAAAAAGATAAATTATCGACGTAAAGTTCACTTTTTTAAATAAACAAAATCAATTTTCATCTAAACATGAAATATTTAAATGTTTAGTTGAAACAAGTAATTTAAAAAACCAGCTTTGCAACCAAAGGGATGAATTGCCGATTGAAATTATGAATCTTCAATAAAAAAACTTATTTTGTAACAGAATGGTTCGACCTTCAATAAAAGATTCACTCACAACGAATAATGAAATATCACATAATAGTATAAACTACAATATACATATATTTCAAACAAAAAAGGTTTTGATTTCGAAACAATAACAGCTGAATTCAACCAAGAAAGATAAACTTTCAACAAAATAGTTCCATTCTCATCCAAAAAAGGTTTAACTGAAACAGATATGAAAAGACTGTGAAAAATGGTATATTGTCTTATTTTATTTTACCTCTGCTATAAACCAACAAATGTGGAAAAGTAAATTATACTTTAACGACTTTAAGACCATTGATTAAAACAAATAAGTTAAAAAAAAGAATTTTCAACTAAAAAGCGATTTTCAACCAAAAAGGATGCTTTTTTAATAAAATTATGGAATCCTTAACTAAATAAGAAAATGTTTAACTTATAATATACTCGGCAGGAGGAAGTAAATAAAAATAGTACCATTAAATAATTAAATAATACTAAAAACATGATTAATTATTTCTTGAATTTGCCACTGCTGTCTATGAATTTCAATAATAATTCTAACAATTTTTGATTTTATCTTCTTACGTACGAATTCTGAAACAAGTGGCGAGATCTTCTACTAGAAACGATTAATTTCAAAACCATAAAGTTGAATTTTTAATTTAAAAAGTTTATTTTTCGACCAAAAATCGAATAATTAAATTTCCAATTGAAAAAAATAAGTTTCCGACAAAAAGAAAAAAAAATTCCAACAAGAGAGTTTAACCTTTTTAACTAAAATGACGAACATTTCTCTAAAATATTTTAAGCATTAGCTAAAGATCAATTTTGAACAAAATACTTTGTGGAATTTTGAATACAAAAGGTACATTTTCACTCAAAAACATAATATTTAAATTTTAAATTAAAACAATTAATTTTCAAACAATTAATTGAAGATTTAACTTAGAAACATCTCTTTTTAGCCAAAAAAATAAATAGAACAATTTTTAGTTGAAAAAATAACTTTCCATTTAAAAAATTCTACTTAAGTCATAAATTTGAAACCTACAGGATGAACTTGTAATAAAAGAATTGAAGTCTCAACCAAGTAGTTTTGTTTTTAACCAAGAATATGAATTTGGAATTAAAATGCTAAATATTTAGCTGAAATACTTGAATTTCCAACGAAAAAAGACAACATTGAATACTTAAATTTTAGTTACAAAAATTGATGTGGTACCAAAGAGATGAATTCATAACTGATGGAATATTCAAGTGTAATATTTGTGGTAAAGAAAACTCAAGATGGAATACTTACATTTTCGGAAAAAAAATAAATTAGCAAAAAAAAATTGTTTATTTTTCAGCAAAACAGATGAACTTTGAATTTAAATGATGAACTTTGAAGTAAAGTATAAATAATTCTGTAAAAGTAAAAAAAGGATCGCATGTTGGATTTCATTTTATTTATTTATTAAACATTTTATCGTTTTTCTTGTAAATGTGTGTGAGAGATTCGTAGAGAATTAAAAAAAACTTACTCTGCATATTTTGCCATCTTCTTAAGTAATCCTTGTCTGTATTTTCGATGAATACGGGTTATGTGGTATCGTCTTTTGCTTTGTAGTGCGTTTGTAAAATTCAAAAGGAATGCAAGGAAATAAAAATGATTATATCAGGGGCCGTTCAAGAAATAGGTCGTGGTATTTTTTACATATTTACCACACCGCCTCTTCTGTTTATCAGACTAAGTAATTTGTCAAATTTGGTTTAAAGACATTTAAGAGATTAACTTGTATTTTTACACCGAAAGGCAGGAGTCTCAGAAAAGACTCATGAAGTTGAGGAAGTTCTTAATCGGTCTCCCAGGAGTTACATAAGGGAACAGCACAAACATTTCCTAGTGCTTTTATTGTCATTCCTGGTGCTATTATGTTGTTATATAAAGAAAATGCTGTTTGATCCGAACGCGTGAAATGTCTCATGTAAACTGTTTCATATGCACTTCCTCTATCCTGCATTAATCTTGCGATGATACCAGCAATTGTATCATCTCCATCGATGTATGATAAAATGTTAAGTATAAACCAAAATCCAGTTCGGCAATACGCAATACAGTTGCAGAATTTCCTATTGACAGCATCAGCTATTTGGTACTCTACTCCGTTTATCACAGCCTTCTTGTACACGCTTATGATGGTATTTGGAGAGATTGCTTGTCCTGCGGCTTCTATCAAGCGAATTTCCTCGCCATCAGGATGACGCATTACTGGTTCTCCTACTCCGGCAAAGTAATGGCCTTCGGGCATTCCTCCGGGTACATCAAGTGTCGATTTTCTCAGTAGACGCTTTATTTCTGTTCGCGTTTCGGGAGCAACGACTACGTCACTTACCGCATTTCCGATAAATTTGGACAGAAAAAATCGATTAATAATTTGATCGGCTCTGCGGTACGGACTTGTGATAGAACTCAGGATTTTTCTATTTAAAGCCTCAAACGAAAAACAAGAGTACACCCATAATGGTCCCCAATTTCGGACAGATTGGATCGCATGTGTCAAAAGGTGGAGGTTAAATGACATGTTTTTTTCTCCATAATATTCCTGAAACTCTTCGACAAAACTCGTTATGAGACGTTCTGCCGTGTCCAAATCAGCCGCTGAGATGGATGAGTTATTTAAAATGAAGATGGCTCTGGATAATTGAGCCAGATGTATAAGGTAACGTCGCTGCAAAATCCCGTCAAGGCAAGGAAGTGCATAATATAATAGCCAATTGCGCCATTCCGAGGCTTTCCACTGCTTATACATCGTTATGCTCCGAGGTCGTCTGGAGATTCTTGAAGGTGGTTTGATTTCCTTCATTCGCTGATCAATTGTCGCTAGTTTTTGTGGATTCCCAATGTACCACGGCATGCTGACATCTTCCCTCATAAGCATAAAATGTTGCTTCGCGAGCCCGAGAAAGGGGTTATGGCAGCTGTCAACGACCACACCTTCAACAAGATCAAATTCCGGAATCGCCGCGAGAGCTGAATATCCTTTTACACCATTTACATCTTTTCTGTGTTGAACTGATGCCAATGCATCGCGACGGATTGAAGCATCGGTGCGCATTTCGGCAGGTTCGACGAGGTATACACGTCGTCTCTCTACTATTCGTCCTGGGGCACAACAAAAGGTGCAACCGTTTTTTCCGTTATATTGCTTCATTCTCAAAGCAGCTGGTCTTGCAACAGAATCGGCCGTGAAAATTACCGTAAGGACCTTTGTCGTTACCTCAGCCTCTCCATCAGGTTTCCAAGAAATTCTAACGTCGTGCAATATTTTAAGATCACGAACAATCGGTAGAAGTATAGTATTAAATACTGGCTGTTCGTTTGCAACCCAAATTCCACCCAACAATTGATGCCTCTTCCGGGCATGAGGTGATAATTCGTTGACCTCCAGAACAATCGGGTAAGAATTTGTAGGAGATGATCGTGTAAGTTTAACACCATCGGTCCATAATTTTAAGGAGAGGTTGTAAGGGTTGGACAAAAAATTTCCAAGTTCACTCAGTTCTTTGTATTTGTCCCCGTCGTAGATGTCCTCCATTGCATCAGGATTTATTTTAACCCTGGTGAATTTGTAACGTAATGATTCAGCCATGTTGTGCACTTTCAGAAGGTCACGCAACTGAGGACGTAAGCGCACTTGTATGAAGACTGCCAAATTCGTTTCCTGAAGTCCTGGGCCGCATTCACCACAACGGCACTTTCTAGTTGGTTTTGAACCCTTACCAACCTTCTCTTGGCATTTGCAACAATATAAACGACAAACCAAGTTTGATTTGTCTCGGCCGAGCACTTTCCAAATATTCTGCTTTTTTGTGGGAATATTGATATGCCGAAAAGATTTTTTTATCCATTTTAATTGGTCAATTATTTCTTCATAAGTGCTGTTATATCGCACTGCCCGGGCTAAGATTACCAAGAAATGATCAATGGCTCTCAATTCATCTTTGTGCTGTAGATGAACGTGCATACCTAAATTTTCTCCAAAGCCTTGGAACAATGTTCGCTCTGCGACCTCTTCCTCCTCCTCCTGCTCTTCGTCCGTCGTTAAGTTGCTTTCTCTTTCCTCGTCATTACTGTCTCTATTTGCCTCTTGATTCTCTTCACTCCATCTATCATTTTCATTTCCTGCATCACTTACTTCTTCTTCTTCATCAATCGTATCACTGTATTCTTCATTTTCGGAGTCCTCTACTTCTTCACTCGAATACTCTTCTTCTGAAACCCTTTCATTGTCATCGTTCTCTTCATAATCTACAAAGTCCTCCTCCTCGTCATCATCGCCCACCTCTTCGCCATGAAATTGCCTTCTTCCATGCTGTCGAGGCTCCTGCTCTTCCTCTTGCTCTGATGAACTTTCCGACATCCTCAGTCTCTTAGGTTCCGTCGGTTGTGCCATCTCTTTTTTGGATTTCTCAGTGCTGTTTGTAAACAATACCAAAACAAATTTTAGATTTAAAACATTGTTGAGACATACATGCGGTCATTTATAATCAGTGGCGCAACAACAGTCACAAGGCAGTGGGTGTCGACGCCGCCCTATACATGTAAACTATAAGAAAAATTCGATACCACTTAAAATTATTTTAAGTGTTAAAAAAAGTTTTTATTCAAACCTTTTTATTGTTGATAAGTCTAATAATTTGGACACTCATACATATTGCCAGTGGGTGTCTTCAGCTTAAGTGTTGGTGTCCTGACACCCAGAACAACGGGGTTATTGCGCCCCTGGTTATAATGTCTCAAATTACCCATGTAGTAGGAAAAATATTCGGGGGTCTTATTTTTCAAACAAATGATATCGCGTTATAAATTTAGAGATTATAAAATATGATGGGACGCGTGTGGATATTAGAAGTGAAAATTTAAATAAATAAATAAATATATATATATATATATATGTTTACTATTTTCCAGATAACAGTTTCGAAGTATTTACCGAATAATTTTCCTGTTCTTGTGTTTAGGACAAATCTTTTTAAGAGCATGTATTACAGCTATGAGGTGTGCCTACCTTTATAGACCATCTGATTCATAAAGAAGAAACGAAACTTATTCTTCGTAGTATAAAAACGCGAAAGACTTCTTCCTTCATCTCCGAAACCTGACATAATAGAACGTGTCTCTAAAATTACAATCTAAAGAAACACCAAAAATAAAATTTTACAGCATAAACAAACAAAAAGCTTTTTTTGACGGACTTGAAATCTTCGAAATATAGAATTCTCATAAAATTATACATTTGAAGTAGGTGACGTTTCCGAATTCCAGTTTAAAGGCATGCCAACATATGAAAAAAAAAATGTGTGCAAGAGGGGGGGGGGATGTTCTTTACTGAGTTCACCAGTTCATGAACGTTAAACTGCTTATTTAACACTTTTAATTACATCAAATACAGAAAGGACTTTTTCGACCTGTTTATTATTTGATATTTCAAAATGTCAAAAAATTAAATAAAAATAAACTTTATCTATAAACTATAATATTCAACAAACAAACAAAATTACAGAAGTATGTCAATAGTATATGTAATACTTAGGAACATTATAAACATATACGATTCTCTGTTGTTTGGGCAAAGAAAAACCAAATAGACTTTACCGATTTATCATGTTCACCATTTTCAAATGCATTTCTTTTAGGTAAATAAAATGATTGCTTTTATATATCCATAAAATATATTCAAAGACAGTTTAGACAGTATCCTTATATTTCGAAGTTTTGAAAATTTTGCCAAAAAGTAAACTTCAACTATTTATCAATTGAGTTAGCCGTTGATATCTAATGTAAGTCACAGTAGAATCGGCGAATCAGCTGTCCAGAATTGAAAGCAAGATTCGATAATTAAGTTTTTCGAAAGGGGAATGGACCTCGGATAGTCCGATAGAAGGCGTTAAAGAGATTTAAACATTTTAAAACATTTTTAATTTGAATTATATCGAAAACGATCATAGATACATGAAAAATATATAAATTTCCAGGGGTTTTTAGAAGCGGATTGTTTTCAACAAACTCCAGTTAATCCAATAGAAGGATTTAAAAATTCACAAATATTTTAAATAGAGAGTAACTGACCAAACTTTTAGGGTTTTATACAAGGGGCGGTACTTCACAATCACAATTTAACCCAATGAAGAGATTTTCAAAAGGAAAAAATCAAAATTTCAAATTATATCGTAAACAATGAGACACAGGCAAAAACTAGACAAATTAATTATAAAAAACATTTAGAATTAATACTGACGAAATTTGATACATTTTAAGATTTCCATAAAACGTTGAAAACTACATAAAAACTGTCAAAAATTTAAAAATTGTATAGAGGGGGATAGATTCTTAGAATTGAAAATAATAATTATAAAAATAAAGTATGTGTGGATTAAAGTTTATGTACACTCAGCGATTTAAAGGGATTGAATGTTCGGTTTGGATTGGTTTCCGATCTATTTAAATTGAGCGCACGAACTTGAGAGCATTGGGAATATTTAAACTGGTTTGGGATGAATCTTGGATTTATTTGGATTGGGCATCGGACTAAGAGTTTGTTTCCAATTCGTGCGTGATGCATTCGAATTGGTTTCAGATTCACACTTATGTATTCGGACTGATGTCGAATTCATTTTGGTTAAAATCAAGAAGTCCCACACGTATTCAAAAGTATTAAGGGTACCGATTGAAAAATGGATCAGTATGTGTTCGAGTTGAAGTTGGTACAGATACAAGAGTGGGGAAGGATTGATAAGTAAGCCTCGAATCCACTTGGATTGAATTTGGAGTTGAAAGACGAATTCAGGAGGGTTGAAAGGGATTGAAAAATTGCTACGAATTGTTTCGAATTAATTAGAATTTGTTCGAATGGCGACATAAATTTCAAAGATAATTACAGAAAAATGCAACAAATTTTTGACGGACCTGTGTACTCTTGTAAATTATATAACTTGCTTTTTTTTACAATTACTCTTATGGGCTTTAGAGTAAAGTAGTCAAGGTCAAGAAAACAGTCAAGATGAAAAAAATATTCAACATAAAAGTTTATTCTTCTCAAGTAAAATTAATGTTCTAATAATACTGATAATACTAATAATACTGAAATTATGTACGATTGAGTAATTTTAATCTTCATCTGTAATATCTGCCTTTAGAAGACCTTCGGTTTCTTCTTCATCTTCCCTTTCTCTTTCTGTATATCGCTTCTTTTTTAAAGCTGCATGGACATATCTTTTAATCGTTTCCAAGTTTATGTCTTCATCGCTCAAACCACTTATTCTTGTGGATTGTTCCCCTTGAAGCTTCATGACGATTGCTGTAACAAAAGAAGAGAACCTGAATTCCTTGTTCTGTCTTGTAATAAATAAAGGGATCATTTTAGTAACAATGTAATAGTTACTACGGATATTTTCGTAATCTCTCCAGGTAATCTTACGGAAAGTGCTTTCCGACATTCCCTTCGGCTTTCGAGCAGCAACAAATAGTTGTTGCTCCGGGGGCCAGTAACCGAGAGTTAATTTTCTAATTCTAGCACTCATCCTCGAACAGTGCTTCGCTCCTTCGTATTGACTTTCATCCAAGAAGATCCCATCAACATTTACCTATCAGAGAGAAAAAGGAATTACTTTCATGTAACACGTAACTACTTTCTACTTTCCGGAAATTTGTATTCACTAAAATCATGTCTCACGCAACATCAGGTTCATCTTTCTTACTTCTCACAATAAGAACAAAGTAAAAATGAGATAAACCTTAATTCATACTTTCAATTTAATTAGTAAAATTTTTAAATCGGTATATCTCATTTCGGTCGTCCCAAACTAAAACTCGTACCTGCATTTTAGATAAGTTATCGACCGTTTTTCATCGTTTGTGTTTGTTAATTAGTATTTTATGCATGCTACTGCAAAATTTTTGTTTCTAAATTTAAGTGGCAAGGAAGGTATATGATTTTTTTCTCTAAGATTTGTTCAAGTGACAGGTGACATCCAAAATGCAGACACAAGTTTTAAATGTGGAACGATGAATTTCTTGTAAACATGAGATTGACCAAAAAGAAAGAAATCGGTCATAAAGGAATCCACTAGTAATATAGTAAAAAAACTCAGCTTTTCGCATAAGGAATGCTTGTAAAGGCTTTCTGAGTTCTTGCTTGCCATTGTTGCAGTTACTTGTAAGATCACGTATACTTTGTGCTTGTATATCACATATACAAAATTGTACCCGCCTCCGGTGAAATCGCAGTGAGATTTCAGCCGTATTAGCGTCTCACGACCGTGAGATATGTGTTTACAGTCTGCCATGGATTCAATATATCGATCCAGCAAAAGTCCCATGCACTCTGAGGACACAAAGCGATCAAAGGACAACTCCTCTGAATTGTTCTTACTGGTACCTGTCTTAGCATTTCATTGTCATGCAGAGATGATTTTCAGGCTATTAACCAGAGGTAGCGTGGCATCTCCAAATGCATACAAGATCAGGACGACCAGCTTAAAATAATTTTCAGGGTATAACCGCAACAATACCAAAATCAATTCTCAAGAATATGAAGTTCTAGGCGAAGCGGTACTACGTCTAATGCCGTAAAAGCGATAGACCTGCAGATATCATTTGGAATGTCTTGGCTGAAAATGTGGCGACTGTAGGACAATGTGGAAATGAACCCGTCATGACATGACAAAATAAAACCCTCCGTATCCGACTTTAATCTGCGTGATTTAAGGACAGCAAACATTAGCCTTCTTGATCTGAGCCTACGGGAGTGAGTAATCGAGATGGATAATGTTTGATACATTTGGCTTATCCCTGATATTGAAATCAAGGCCAAGCGTTTCAGTAGTCTCTTCCGCTACTTTGTACATAAACCCTCCTTTGCGTTAACTTTTCGTGACCCGGTATCGTGGGATCTGGGTCACGTCTTCGTCCATGGAACTTGAATAAAGTAATAGTGGGACGGCAAGCATGTTTGTTGTAGATACTTCGTTCCTCGTCAACAGTTCGGAAGATCTGCTCTGTCGACTAAGACGTTTGTATTTACACCGGAGTACATTCCAAATCCATATTGCGTCCTGTATACGGCTCTGTGGTACACCCAGGCATATATAGGTGTATATAGGCATATATAGGTGTATATAGGCATATATAGCGCCAAGTTATCGTGAAGCGCTTCAGTCAAGGAACTCGGGTCTTTGGGGGTGCCATTAAATTTTCCTTTCTAATCTTCGGAATGCCGAATTAAAAGAAATAGTGGCAACAATGTGAAGTAAAAAAGAAGTAGGCTCACGGTGTCACCCTGAAAAACACCCCTCGGAAAGGTGAAGCTGTTAATTTCACACGATGTTTTCCAGATGAGATAGTAAATCTGGTTTTCCAAAGTGGCATCAATTTCTCTATACATCTCATGATATATCAAGGCGTCCTAACAATAGGATGCCAACGCACGCGATAGACTAGATGATACTTAACCAAAAATATAAACAATACAAAGTTAACCGAGAAATTAGTGCTAGAAAGTTTTAGCTCGCGGAATTGAGCAAGATGAAGCTAGCTGTTTGGCAAAACTAAAAGATGCTCGCTCGCTCCATCAAATCGTGAAAGTGCTATCTCGGGCGAGCAAAGCATTAAGGTAGCACTTCTCGCGTTTAGCATATAAGCAAGAAGTGGCAACTTCATGCTTTGCTCGTCCGAGATAGCACTTCTATGATTTGATCGAGCGAGCAAGTATCTTTTAGTTTTGACCAACTTCTAGGTTCATCTTGCTCAATTCCCTGAGCAAGACTTTCTACCGCTAACTTCTCGGGTAGCTTTTCATTGTTTTTATTTTTTGTTAAGTACCGTCAAGTCGTATCGCGTGCGTTGGCATCCTACCGTTAGGACGGCTCGATATGGATGAAACTTTGAGCTTTCTAACAGACATATGGTAAGTCCGTGGGAGGTTGATTCGAAAGCTTTCCCTCAGTCCACCCAGACCATTGATACTAGGTAGCGCTGGAAAAATGCTGCGTCTTTGCAGACACATCTAATGATAAGCAGGTTATCACGACATCTTGCTACGCCTTTCTTTCAGTCACGTTGTTCGTGCATCTCTTGCCACACAAGCCCGATTTTTCGAGCAATTATTCTATCATTTAGAATAGCTATGAAGATCTTATACATTGCGATCAGACAAGTTACTGTGCATGAATTCTTAAGGTTAGCTAAGTTGCTTAGCTAAGTTTTTATAAATATTCCCTCTCCTGTTTTTAAGTAGGGCTGATCCTACCCTACTAAACAAGACTTAACATTTCTGAGAACTTTATGAGATTCTAAGCGAAAAACTAATGTTACCATGAGCCCTATGCAACGCTCGTGTATGTGTATGTGGTAGTTGTTATTTTACCATCCGGAGGAGTATCGCAGTTAAAATAAATCCAATAGATTGCGCTCCAATCAGGTAGGCCTGTCTGTGCATTGTTATTTATAGGAAAAACACTAAATTGCATTAAAAAATTGATACTTTTTATAAATATAAAAGGAAGAGCAAAGTGTTCAGTAACAATAAGAGTACCTGTAATTAGTAATCCTAAAAATTCATGAAAACATGTAATTTATTAATAGGAAAATTGAATGGAAAGATCATTATTTAAAAAACAGTTTGAATTGTATTCATATTTTTCTATTGTTTATTTTTCTAATATAATTAATTAATTTTATAAGCAACTATAATTCTTGAAAATTTCAAACATTGATTGATAATATAACTTTACTCTAAATAACAGAAATAATAATATTGAAAGAATAATTAGCCTTGTAATATACTTTTTTATTAATTCATCTATACATTTCCGCTTCCTAAAAAAAATGTCTATATATAATTTATTTATAATTAGGGTGGCGACTTTAACGGGAAACCAGGAAAAACCCAGAATTGAGTTAAAAGCCGAGAATTTACTTCTGTTTGTAGAAAAATTCAAGTTCTCAATATTTTAGTCATTTTTTTCAATTTAGAAAAGTAATTTTAAATTTATCTACGGTTCCAGGGAATATGAGTGAAAAAAATTATCGTTTTTATTTTAGGACAGGGAGTTTCGGTAAAGTAATACAATTTTCCTTTGGACAAGGAATTTTTGAGATGGAACGGTAATTTTTTTAAAGAATTTACAGTGGGGTTTGGAAGAAAGGAGTTTAAAAAATCCCTGTTCCAGGTCAAAATCTGAACCCTTTTGTTCAACATTAATTTTATTGTTGGAATATTGATCATATTAAATGAAAGTTCGTATCGTTTTAAAAATATAACTAATTTCTTTAAAATCACTTTTAACTAAAAAATTATTTATTTCAGTAGAAAATATAATTATTTCGGTTGGAAAATGGACCTTTCTAGTTAAAAGTTCAACAATTTGGATGTAAATTTGTCTTTCTGCATTGAAAGTTCATTTATTTCGTTGACAATTCACGTATGTTGTTAAAAAATCGACTTTTTGGTAAAAAAAATCAGTTTTTCTTTGAAAGTTAATCTCCTTATTTAAAAATTATTCTTTTTGGTTAAAAATTCAAGTATTCCAGTTAAATATTCATAATTTAAGATTAAAACTAATCTTTTGGGTTAGAAATAAATTTACCTGGTTGAAAAACAAACTCGTCTGTTGAAAATGATTATTTTTTAAATTTAAGATTCATCATTTTAATTAAAAATTATTTTCTTGGGTTGAAAAATGAGCTATTTACTGTTATACTATAACGTATAGCTCGAAGCTACACATTTTAATCCTAAAAACTCCCTTTTATAATATAAAAATGATAATTATTTTGAATTGAATGCCCTGCAACTGTAGATGAAGTAAAAATTAATTTAATTCCAGGTCATTTCCCGTTTTTATCTCGGTCTTTCCCGGTTTCCCGATCAAGTCTCCACCCTGATTATAAATAAATTACGCGCGAAAATATATTCTTAGAGAGCGGAAATGTCTAAACTAATTAATAAAAAAGTATATTTTAAGGTAGATTATCAATGTTTAAATATTATAATTACTATTATTATTATTAGTAAAGTAATATTATCAATCAATGTTTGAAATTTGCAACAAATACAATTGTTTATAAAATTCATTAATTACATTAGCAAAATACACAATAGAAAAATATGAGTCCAAGTATTGGATTTATTGGAACTAAGATATCCCTCCGGATGCTAAAAGAACAGAAAGAGCGGGGGCGATGCATAGGGCTGGTTACCATATTCGAATTTTCTTCATCTTCTTGGGATGTCGTCGAATGGCGCCTTTGTAGATGGAGAACCTCTTTCATGTACTCTTTTACCTCGAGTAAATCTTCTTGAATTACATCTGCTTTCACAGATGTTGCACATTTTTGTTCTAGCATTGCCAATTCAGCTTTTACTATATGAAGTTCTTTATTGCTAGCTTTTAGAGCCGCCGTTAGCTTCCCAATCTCCTCTTCATTACGGAGTTCACTGAAATCAGTCTGCAATTGAAAAAATTGTGTGAACAATTCATTGAACTCATGGATGTCATAAGGGGAAACATGCTGTAGGTCGTCGGCTGTTTCTCCATGGTACTTTTTTACATTCACATCATTTATGATTGAGAAAGTATTAGAATTGTTCGAAACTTGATATCACAGTTTTTCAACGAATCTCCACGTTTCGACGCCCCCTGAATCCGAAAATCAAGTTTTTACGATGTCGTCTGTATGTCAGCCCGTCCGGTCGTCCGTCCGTAAAAACAATAACTCTCGAAAAAATGAACAGATCAAATCCGTCTTTGGCACACTTTCTTTAGGTCCTAAAAGAAAGGACGAGTTCGTTAACCAGCCATTTTTGATAAAAATTAAAAAAGTGAGTGCATTTTGGAAATTTTATGAGACGACTTTTTTCTGAATTTGAAAATTCTATGTACGGCTATTAGTAGTATTAAAAAGGACAAATAATTTATCCTAATGACTTTTTTCGATAAAATGAAAATTGTGAGAGTTATAGTATTTTCAAAAAATTTTAATCAACCGAAAATCAAAATTTTAGGCCAAAAAACGCACGATAGGAAAAAGTCAAAAAAAGAAAAACATTAATTTTTGAAAGCCCTACAAGATTATCATAACAAATTTTTGGATTATTCGTCAAAAATAGCATTGAAAATTAAAAAAATGTGTGGAAAAACGACTTAAGTTACGAGAAGAAAAAGATTCAACAAAACCTGTTTACAGATGTCTGTCGGAGATCGAGCGCGCAGCGCGAATGTCACTATGAGAACGTGTACCTCAAAGACTACAGAGCTTGGAGAAACCTAATCTTTGACCATACTTAATTTGGTAGACAATTTAGAATATGAAGACGCATAAAAATACTGCCATCTAAAAGAGATCTTTTTGATAAAGTTTTATTGAAGCATTCCAAATGCAATTAATAATTATCCGAACGCGAAGCGCGAGATTCAACCGCCGCGCGCCCTAGGTGCGCTCAAACTCGCGAACGAAGCAAGCCGCGCGCACAGCGTGCGATGAGATTGTTACCGCGAAGCGGGTAGATTTTTCAGTTTAAGTTTCTAAATTAAAATATCGAATCAGTATTAATACTACCAAAAGCGTATATTATGACACTAGGTGGATAAAAGTAAGCTTTAGGAAATCCTGAAAGAGTACGAAGATGAAGTTTGGATCCTAAAAACAATAAAAATAATATATACTGGTAGCAAAGCGAGTGTAGGAGTTAATGGGAAACTAAGTGACTAGTTCGATACTATGAAAGGTGATACGCAAGGATGCATTATGTCATTATGGCTACTTATTATATTTATGGAAAGGTGTCTAAGAATGGCCCTCTTCGAAGGTGTGAATCTCAGGACAGTGAGGGTACGTAGATTAGCGTTCGCAAATGGTAATTTTGTTATGGCAGAGCCAATCGAATACTTGTGAAGAAAATCGAGCAAAAATAATACAAGCATAAAGAGCATAGGCCTGAAAATTAATTAAATAAAACGAAAATTATGGTGTTTGAAGGAAAGATTGAGAAAATGTCATCAAAAATGTAAAAATTAAAAAAAATGAGTGGAATTAATAGCAAAAAATAATTTAACCATTAAAGGGCACCCTGCGTGTCACACACCCAACGGGCTTTCCGATTTTTTCCACGATTGTCTGTACGTTTTTTTTCTTCAGGTATTCCTTTTAAAGTTAAATCATCACTAAGGGTTTGGAGATGTTTTTCTTCCTATTTTGCATTATTTTAATACCACTCATGATTTTTCTCAGACTAGAATATCTAAGGATGTATTAAGAAGTGTTCCCTTTGAGGGTTAAAATTTGTGTACTGTTCGTTTGAACTTACAATTTTTCTCATATTAAATTACTGAAATATACTAAGAACGTTGCGAAAGATAGTTGCATGGTGCATGCTACTTACTTGTGTGGAACTCGTTGTTAAAATAACATTTTTCTTCTTTTCTGGCAGTGAACAACGGACGACCTGCGTTGTGCTGTTGTTTTCTTTCTAAAAATTTCAAACAGTCAACTCGTTTATATGGAAATTGCATAAATAAATAATTTTATACATATTTGATCCGACTAGTTTAGCTTGTAACATATAACTTTCATGGAAAAATCACCTCGTTTTTCTCTATTTTACTCATAGGCCTGTAGTCAGAGTAGAAGAACTGGACTATAGTAAGATATAATTAGGACATTCAAACCCCTTTTAATGTGTTGGTAAAACAAGCATTTTAATTAGATTAAATAGATTTGAGATGATTCGTCAATAATGATACAAGTGCTGTGTCTTAAAGTGTGATCATTTCGCTAGCAGCTGAGCGTTAAGTTAGTATGACTACTTGTTCAATTGATGTTTCTTGACACTTCAAAAATTAGGTCTCAGTAAGTGTCGGACTGCTGACTTAAAAGTATAAAGCTGACATGATCAAATTGAAAAACATATGAAAATTGATACTATTACATATGCCAATAAGTCATTATTCAGGGCTCGATTAATCATCTGAAAAAGAATTCGACTTATTTAGGAACTTATTGTTTTCTTGATATGAAACCCCAAAAGCGTGTGCTACTAAAAGATTTATTGAATTATATGTTACAAACCAAAGTCATGGGATCAAGTAACTACTGCTTACATACTCACGTTATTTAGAGCAGCCATTAAACAGCGGTCGTCCATTTTTTTCATGATGTACTGTTTCGTTTTCTCTACCAATTTCTATACACTCAACAGTATATATCTTTTGCATTCTTTCTCGCATTATAAAAAAGTTATCTTATTCAATAAAGTAGTACTTACCGTTGAATCTTTTGCCTTCGTTTTTTCCTTAAATACTTGTGATATCTTGTTCTCTTTTTGACAGCTCTGAGAGGGAGTGAAAATTTGTTTGGGGATCCGAGTTCTTGCACCTCGTCGACAACCTTTGCAGATCAAATATTTCTATTCATTTTAAATATCGAAAATGTCCCAGTAATCGTGACCAAAATATACATACATCATTCACATCAAATATTCAAAAAATTATTTAGGAAGGATTATTTGAAAAACGATAATTAAAGCAAAAATATTAAAGCTCCCATATGCAAAATTTGGATTTTTTTGTAATTGTAATTATAAATTATCATACTTAAAAGTAAGTTGAAATTAAAGGTAAATTTAATGAATGTTTTTATACCAAAATATGATAATTCAAGAATACGAATATGTTTCAAGACAGCTTTACCATTTGAAGGCGAAGTACTGCGTGTGGAAGGAGTAACGCATACTTTTTCCTCTTCCTTCTTATCCATTTTCAAAAATACCCTAGGGAAAAAATACACAATAATTTTTTTACATCCAAAACAGTTTTTTCGTTCATGCGCAAATGAAAATTGGGACCGAGGGGTTAATTACTCGTGCAAATTGCTGTGCACTTGATATGCATGCTAGTGCTGTCTGATACAGAATATTTTGCAAACTCATATTGTATTACAAACTCTGTGTAATCTCACGCAAGGCCATGTTATTTAATGCAACTTGAAATCTTAAGAGAATAAAGACCCCCGGTTCTATTAAAAATTTAAATTTCGAAAAAAATAATTTTCAGTCATGCCACTAAGATTTACAGTCAATGAGATGATTTTTCAACTAATGTTAAAAATGATTAAACAATGATTTTTTAACTTCATGTAGTTCTTCAAGAAAAAGAACAACAACTTCAACATTTATCCTCGTGGTTCATAATTAAACTATTTTTTTCTTAAATCTTACTGTTGCAAAACCTATACCTAAGATAATCAATAATGTTGCATATTTGTCACAAACCCAATTTCTTTACGGTTTACAACAATTGTTATACGTACAGATTCTAAATTGCCGGAACTGATTTTTCCAACAAAGTTTTATTTCTCTGTTACAAAATAAAAATTTTCATTCTTCTTACATTTTCTCATACGACGAACAATTATTTTCCTTACAGCCTTATAAAATAATATATTTTTCATAAATATACGATCCACCACCATTCACAATTTTCATGTTCTTTGCAACAATCTTTTTTTCCATAACATTATTATTGCCGTAAACAGTATAAGTTATCGGTTTATGAGAATAATTAAAAATTATGGAGTGTGATTAGGTCAACGTCAACAAAATAATATTGTTTGGTTGAGTCAAACTACAAGTTTGTGTAGCAAACACTTTTGTAGGTATTACAAAAATAGCGTGTCGTCATGCAAAACAGTAGAAAATTTTCAAATTCCATTCAAAAATATAAAGTACATGACCATATAAATATAAATGATTTTAAAGAGCGTAAAAGTCAACTCAAAAAGGCTTAGAGACCTTACCTCAATTACATAACAGAGAAATGGGGGAGGGGGTGGGTGTTCGAGACATTTTATTACGATTTGTTTAGTTATAACTTTTATTATTTGTTGTTGAAAATTTAACTATTTTCTTAAAAAGACGTCCTATTTGGTTGCAAATTTAACTGTTTTGTTAAAAATTCGGCTTTTTGGGTTAAAAGTTCATTTTTTAGTAGAAATATTGCATCTTTCTTGGATAAAAATGCAACTGGTTTTTTTTCTCGAAAATAAAAATATTTCCCCGAAAATTTACTCTTTGTTTAAACTTCGTATGTTTGTGTTGAAGAGTCTAATAAAATCTTTTTGGATGAAAATTCAACTCTTTTTTTTTAATTTGTCTTTTTGATTTGAAAATTCACCTGTTTTAGTAGATTTTTCATTTTTCTTGGAAAAAAATGCAAGTGTTTGGCTGAAAATTTAACAATCTTGATAAAAAGTCATATTTTTGGTTTAAAAATTAAATTTTAATAGAGAAAATTCGTCTATTATGTTAGGAATTTGATTATTTTGTTAAAAATCCAAGTATTCTGTTAAAAATCCATCTTTTATAGTAAAAATAACATTTTGTGTTTAAAATGAATAATAAATTTAAATATTTTAAATTTGTATCTGAAATACAGTATTTGAATGTTAGTGATCAAGGAAAATTAAATATTAGTCAAGGAAAAATCAGGGAATTTTAAAAAAGAAGTTATCGGACACCCTGCCTAATTCTACTAGCAATAACTAGCAAAACATTTGTAAAAACTAAAAATTACGTACAGTAAGGAGAGAGTATAAATATTTCGTTGCGGTTTGTTAGGGGGGGGGGGGGGGGTCTTAGAGAGGGCTTATAATCCCTTACATAATTTTAGTACGGCCTCTTAGTCCAAAAATAATTTTGCTTATCATTAAAAGAAAAAGTACATTCATACACTGTACTAAAAGGTTAAGTTTAGAACAGGGAAAAAAAGAAATACAGGAAACTCAGGTTTCGAACATTATTCAGTATATTTCTTAAAACACCATTAGCGACTTACATGAGTTTTTCCACATGCACCCCCGAAGTACAAAAAAAAATTATACTTACCATAATCGATTGCTGCTGAGTTTTCACTTACGAACAAACCTTCTCTGTCACTTCGATTTCACAACACACTTTCGAATGAATGAGATGCTTATTTAATTTTATTCTAACTTCATTCTTTTTCTAAACTTTTGGTAATTTTAGAAATAAAATACTAAAATAATAAAAAGTTCACAATGCTTCCTTTTAATATTAGCTAGAACCCTATTCCAAGAAAAATCTGAGCTATAGAAAAATATTTTGTTCATTTAAATCTTCAAAAATGTATGTTAAGCTTAGCATAGGTGCACAAAATATATATATTTTTTTAATGGAGAAAGAATAAGACAGTATTTACGTAGCAAAATTTATTCATCAATTTTTAAATGGCCAAAAGGACCATTCCTGAGAGTTCCTGGCCGAAAGGAAGGTTTGGCCGAACAGGCGAGATGAAATTTTTAAATTCGCATCTTTAAGAAATTTGAAAATATGAGAGAGGACTCGCAGGTAAGGTGAATACTGAGGAAAAGAATTTCTTATATTGTCGAAACTCTATTATTTTTTGTTAGCTTTACGATAAGCTGGCCGAACAGTGCTGTAAAACGTTCTGATAAGGATTTTACAACAAATTCACCTTGTACAATAATTTAGGGCTCATTTAGGGCACTGGAAATATGATTATCAAAATTAACAAACAAACCAAAAAAGCAGTTTAAACCATTTTGATTTTGAAAATGTCAAAATCGATCAAAATAGACTTGATTCCATATAGGAGTCATCACAGGTTGCCACCTACTAACCTTTTGTCACATATTTGGAAATTTGTTACCTATTTCACCTATTTTTGAAATTTGTAATTTTTCAATTTTAATTTTTGGAGCCCAAAAAAGCCCAAAATTCTCAGATATGAAGAATCTTAAAATTCCATTGTGTTGGTGCTAGCTTAATGGACCTGTTTTAGGAAAGCGAAAAAACATTCTATAAAATTCGAAGATGAAACATAATGTAATTACAAGGGAGTAGATATGGAAGATGACAATCTCAAAGCAACACTGACCACAAATAGTCCAGGCCTTACGTTGAAACAATAAGTGAAATTCTCGAAAAAATCCTACTTTCAATGTTTTTAATGAGAAAGTTCCGTTAAAGTGTCCCTTTTGACATATCAAAAATGCTAGAACAGATCAATTGCCAAAGCGGGTTTTTTTTAGCTGTTCCAAAAGTTACATTTGCGTGGACGAATAATTTCTATTGCAATTTAGAGCAAAATGTCCTGGAGAAAAAAGAAGGAGGACCAAATTATGAAAAAATTTGGTTAAAAAAAAATAATCCGCTATCTTCCATAGGTTTAGAGTTATGATACAGAGAAAACTCCCCATTTTTTTGGACTTTCAGCGAAAAATCAATAAGTTTCAAAAAACACTGTGTACCTTCGCTCCAAATTCTTTAAAATCCATAAAAAATATTATCCCGTGAAATTACATGAAATCTTATATTTCCTGAAATCTTGGAAAACTTATTTAAATCCTCGGAAATCTTATAAAATCCTTTCAAATGTTTTGAAATATCATAAAATCGTACAGGTCTTTTAAAATCGTTCCACATCTTTCGCAATTCTAGGAACTTTTTTGAAGACACCATCAAAGTTATTTTAAATCCTTTAAAATCATTCCAACCCTTGAAAATTTGTATTTTTTTTAAATTTCCATAAAATATTTAAAAAATTAAAATATCCTAAAATATTTCAAATCCTTCACAATCTTCGATTTTCCTTGAAATTTTTTAAAACTTGTGAAAATTTAATTGATCTTTTAAAAATACCCTAGAACAATTCAAAATCTTAAAAAAATGTTATAAATATCTTGAAACTTTTTTAAATCCTTAAAATATTTCCAAATCTCTTCAAGTTACTTAAATCTACTAAAAATTTCTTATAATCTTTTAAAATATCCTGAAATTTTTCAAATTTTTGAAAAATACCCATATACTTCAGAACCTTTGAAATCACTTTAAATCTTTTGAAATCTCTTGGAACTTTTTTAAGCTCCTAAAAATTCCGTAGAGGTTTTAAAAGAACCCTAAAATCGTTAAAATCCTGGGAATCCCTTCAAATGATTGAAATCTACTAAAATTCCTTGAAATATTTTTAAATAACCTACAATATTTTAATTTCAAATCCTCTTAAATCTTTTGAAATCCCTTTACACTTTATAAAACTCTTGAAAATTCCATGAAATTTTTTAAATACATTAAATCTGTAAAATTCTTTGAAATGCTTCAAATAATTGAAATATATCAAAAATTTCTTAGAATTCTTTAAAACAGATACCCTAAAATGTTTCAAACGAATTTAGATGACTAAAGTTGCATTTTTTCAAAATCCCTGACTTTTTCCTGATTTCCCCTGACTAGCGGCATCCCTGCTTTGGAATTTATTTTTTCGTTTAGAATCGAGTTTCTTTGTCTTTCAGACAAAATTTTAGAAAACAAAATCGCCAACGTCCTAAGAGCAAAATAGAATTTATTAGACAATTTTCAAGTTCATGGTCACGTGGAAATTCAAATTTTCCTATGGTGGACTATGAATAGCTACAGCTTATTGCGAATAAATTTTTTGATTCAAAACAGATCTTCTTTGGCTTAATGTTAGAAGAAGTCCAATTTCAGAAATGAAAACAATCCGTTTTTTAAATTGTGAACTCTCACATAAAAACGTAAGAATTATGAAATAATTGTTTAAATTCTTGTGTAAACCAATTATGGAAGATCTAAATTTTAGTGTACTTAGATTTTGCATTTTCTAATTTAAAACACGTGCACTTCATTTGTTTCAGGAAAGGCGTGAAATCAAATTAAATTTTGTATTACAAAACACAAATGAGACTTTTTTCCGTCGAGAATAAGCATTAGAGTTTGCAAAAAAAGAATTTAATAAATGTAATGAGCAGTTTTATGTCTGGGGCAATATATGTGACGCGATCTGAGAAAAGGGACCTACTAGGCAAAAAATCGATTTTCGGATTATGGTGGATTTTATAATTTCATTAACTGATCTTTTTAGGAGTGTAGACGGAAATTTTTTATCTGCTTTATTTCACAAGATATGAATGATTGAAAAAGATTATTTCATTCGAGCGCAGCGTCGGAGATTTCTCCTATCGCTCCTCCTGTAAAATTTCACTTTTGCCTAGTAGGTCCCTTTTCTCGGATCGCGTCACATATACATTTCTAGAATATAAATGAGCATGGGAAAATAAATTAAAACATGTCCTCTCTTTAATTAAATGACGAGTTAACCTCGACTCGAGTTTTCCACCAAGGAAAAACCGAAATGAAACTAAACCAAACGCGAATGGAATGTCACCCAGGATTGTAAATTTTTTTAAATTTTATTGATAATAGAATACAAAATGACACCAAATACTTCCTAGTCATTTCAGATATTCGTATCTAAGATTTAGAAACTGCTAATAAGAGAATGAATGAATTATCAACGCGAGAAGAAGAAAATCTAATTTTTATTTAAAATAAATTATCTTTCTTTTATTTTATTTAATGATTTTTGTCAATCAAGACTATGGATTTCTATAGTAATACGAGAATATTTTTTAATTAAGAGAAGTCGATTTTAAAAATAGAAACTACAATACTGAGGATGTAGCTTCAAATTTATGGGTCCAGAATTAAAATTATCTTCTGAGAATTGAAAGTTCTTGAAAAATAGTAGCAGAAATATGTTAAATAATAAACTTATATATAAATCAGGCAGGTCTAAGACTATAATAATTTTAATAACCTCACATAATGTAATTTTAAAAAATGTAGACATATTATAAAAGAAGATTCGCATAAAATTAAACTAAGTCGGAAAATAATTAAACTATGTCTTAAAATTTGCAAAGATCAGGGAAATCTTCAACCTTTTCCAAACTCAAATAATTTCTATTTGAATTTTTATTTATTGTACAAGATTTCTAGTTTGAATTTTTTTTTATAAACAGAAAACTTCTAAATTTGAAATTGCTGTTATTGATAAAAGATGAAAGCTCATATATTACATTATGTATTCTGTAATTTTAAATTAAAATTTATCTATTTTAACAAAATTGTGGAATTTTGAAATCAAAAATGGATGGATTTTCAACCTTAAAAGACGAATTTTGAACAATATTTCTGTTTTAAGCTGAAAATCGAATATTTAACAAAACATTTTACTTTTAAACCCGAAAAGATGAATTATAAAATAAAGTTAATATTCAATCAAGAAAGATGAATTCTCAACCAAATAGTTGAATTTTCAGTTAAAAAAATGATTTCCAATCAAAAAAGAATTTTTAAGAAAATATTTCTTTTTAAATTAATGAAATGAATCTTCACCCAAAGAAATTAATGGTTAACAAAATAGTTCAACTTTGAATCAATTAGTTGAAATTTCAACAGAAAAAATTAATTATAAATTTTTTTTTAAACAACAGATTTTCTATCAAAAGAAATGAATTCAAAGAAAATATCTAAACTAAGAAAAATGAATTTTAAATAAAAAAATAATTACTTTTCTACAAAAAATGCATTTTCAATTCAAGAGGGCGAATTTCCTATACAAAAAAGATGAATTTTCAACCAAATAATTTTACTTTTCATCAAACAGTAGAATTTTTAACAAAAAAAATTTAGTAGTAAACTAACAACAACAAAAAAAGGCGAGTACAACACTACTTAAAAAATGTTTAAAGCTAAAGACAAATTTTTTAGAAGACATTTAATTTTTCAATCAAGAAAGATGACTTTTACATAAATTTTACATAAAAAAATAAAGGCGCACGTGCGTATCAATTAAAAACCTGAAAAAAACAAAACCAACTAAAACTTGAAAACGAGACTGCGAAAAAGGCGTCAGCAAAAGATAAGAGCCTAATAAATTGACCAGCAAAACATTTCACACAAATTCCTCACCTTCCAACTTGAATTCCTAACCGAGATCCGGGCCAGTGAACTCCGATAGCCCTATCGTGCAAATCCAACGATGATTAATCTTTTTTTCACAAAACTTATGTCACAATAACAATAATCACTTTGAAACACTTGAAAATTCGAAAGCACGGACACGGACGGTCGGCTCAGAAGAAGAATTTTTCTTCAATTCCGTACATATTTTATATTTTGAGGTTAGGTTATTAACAGGTGCTCGCGCCTTTTCAACCTCCTGAGGAAAACACGCGCCATAGGCCTCGACTCGCTTCATTGAAAGGGCCTTTCTCCCCCGATATTTCCGAGCGAAGAAAAGTGGCAAAAAATAAATAAAAATATTCGGCACTCACACTCACTTCTGTCTGCCTCTTCACTATTTATATTGCTGATACTGCTATCCACGTTTCGCTCTTCCAATTTGGCCGTTTGTCAGAACAGTGGTCCGTTGGTTTTGCTCGTTCGCGACTGTCTCTTGCATCGCAGCGTTATTGTCTGAGGTTTCCACTGCGTGGCGCTAGCATCCAGACAAAATTCTTAAAGTTACCGACGGAACGCTTATTAACTGCTACTAAGATAAGCTGTACTTGAAGGCGCCTATGGCCCATGTAAATGACACGTATTTTATTTTTTTAGGTTTTTAACGCTACAAGAAAAACTATTGCGATTACTCCGTGAGTATCTAATGCAAAATTTAACGTAGAATCCGAATATCAACAATTTAAAAGTTGATTTTGTTGTTTTTTTGAGTTTTTTAAAAAGGAACTGAATGGGGACCCAACGGGGTCTTTACGGGTACTTTGTAGAGGCTTCATTCGGTTCTTTCGGTCCGCCAGGGTATTTTAACCGAAAACGGCTGAAGCTTAGTAGAATTTTGTTCTGCTTGTAGTGAGTCCTGTGACTACAATATTAAAATTTTTTAATTTCGAAGGGTTTTGTTGATACTTTTTTTCATTTTCAATTTTTCTTCTTTCAATTTTCGTATTTCCCCTTAGTAGCTGTTGTTTGTCCATTTTAGGCATGTTGTCAATATGTTTGATGTTCTCTTTGGTTGGAATAGACAAGTAAATTCTGGTACCTATAAAGCAATTATTATTATTATCAATGGCAATATTTATTTTTATATAAGGAAGGTGTCGGTGTTCAACTATTTCATAACTTTATGTATACATGATTAAATAACATTGAAAGCGATTTATTGAGTCAATTAATTCTGTATCATAATTACAATCTTACGAAAGGATATTTTGGGTATGGTGACCCTTCATTATCATGTTCTTGTTATAGTGAATTATCGATTTATTTTTGCAATGTCATGATAAAAATGGAGGAGGAATGATAAATAATATTTTTAATGTAAAAGATAAAGAGAAACAATGAGACATTTTTGTAATAAACTATGAAATTAATGAAAAAAACTCTGCGTGTTTTAATATAGCCATGTACTTCTAGAAGTGGTCCCTTTTTGTAGTTTCGTAAATTAGAGATATTTGTCACACTTATTTCCAATGTGCATTCTCCATCTGTGAGAGATCCTAGAGCATATTCGTCTTCAACGTAAATTTTCTGAAAACATTTCCAAAATAATTCATACGGAAATATTCTATGTAATTAATACATTTATTACACATTTGTCTTGCGTATATCTCTTCGAATGGATTTATGGGTTTCAATAATAAGTTGTGTTTAGAATAAATACATGAAATAAATTAAAAAACGAAATATA
>JAWWLR010000155.1:84121284-84135375 GCA_035041075.1 Acraspis erinacei | reverse complement strand
ATGGGGGTTTTGAGGTCGCTGAATTCAAATCTGTACTCAGAATTTAAATATTCAATTGTTTAAACAAATTATATAAACAAATACCTTAAACTATTTATAAAAAAATGAAATAATTGCTGTATTGTTAATTCGTGCGTTGAAACTTTTTCCTATTAAATATGATTGATTTAAGAATTGATTGTCGGTGTAACTACTCAAGTTTAAAGCAATAATAAATAAATTAAATATATTTACGCAGTGCCATTATGATTTTATCTCACAAGCATATATGACAAGAAAAAGTTTGAACGCTCAGAACCACTTATAAGGCTATTTTTGCAACTTAAGTAAATATTGAAATTTTATACCAAAAAAAAATCTCGGCGGCTCAAATTGTACCTTTTTGCATTAAGAAACTTTCTAGCGTTACAAATTTTTTTTTACTTAAAATGACTTCATGAGCCGATTTTTTGTCTTCTAACTTTGGAAAAAATCCACTGTGAGCCGTTTGTGTGTAATTACGGCGGAGCGACATCTATATGTCACTCGGTCGCTGAGTCGCAACTTGCGTGTCGGCGTGTAGGTAAGGTGCCTGTGTTTAGGCACTCATGTGTAAGTTCTACCATTAAAATTGTTTGCCAAGGCAAAATATGACAGGCATTTTTTGTTTTTGATTAAAAAAATTTTTCACGCATTTTTTTCACGGGTACATGAATATTCAGGTGAATTATGTAAACATTCACGATTAAGAAAAAGGTAGTATCTTGGGAGCCAATTGACATAATTTCATTTTCTTTGCAGGAGCTTTTAGGAAGAGCTAAACTCTTTCAAACATCCAGAAATAAAATTTTATAAAAGTTGAAAATTACCAAAATGGCGTAAATTTTTCGAAAAAACTAAAATACCAATTTTCTCAAAAAGGCCACCCTCAATTTTTTGTGTTGATATTTTTTTTAGGTTTATCAAGAATATTGTATCCAAATTTCAAGTAAATCGGATCACAACTCACGAAGATACAGCGTTTCAAGCGACTTGTGTAAGTATGCGATTCTATGTAAGTATGCAAAATTATACACGTTTATTGTTGCTGAATTTTTTGTTTTCGAGAAAAAAAGACTTTAAATCGATTTGCTCGCGAACAACGCTTTTGAAATCCGTAAACTTCAGAACTCAAGATCTACTAAACCGATTCTTTTGAAATTTGGTACACTATTTCTACACATAATTCAACAGGTAATCAGAGAGAGTGTTTTTTAACAATTTTTTTTCATTTTACAATAACAAATGTACCGATTTTTTTAAAGCGAAAATCGCGTGTTTCGCTTAAAAATGCTGTAAACAAAAATAAATAAAAAACGGCATCTGATTACCTGGGGAAACATATCACCTTTTAAATGCATTTGTTTTTGTTTCAGATGATCCAGTAACGAGTTCTGAAGTTCACGGCGCAACAACTTTTTTTCGAGGCGTCTCGGGAGATTCGCTGTCACGGGGTTGGTTATTAATATTTAAGGAATTTAAAATTATATATTTACAGAATACGAACAGTTTTAAAATTCATAAATATCAGATCGTTTATAACTTAAATTGGAAAATTGATAAAATTATAGGTTTTACAGGTTTTTCCCATGGCCAGTTGCTAAAAAGATCCAGTTCTTCTTGCATGATGATTTACTCAATGCGTGATACTGATAGCGATTTTTAAACTGAGCTGCAGCTCCATCTGTTATTATTGTAATTTTCTCCAGTTTCTCAAGATTCAAAGATTCCATAATTTGCACAATGCGATCCACTACCAATAAAGTGTGTGCAGAGTCATGCTTCTTATCATCGGAAACTACTGCAAAACTTTTAGTTTCTGCACCTCGATAGAAAACAGCAGTCCATATGGATATCTGATAATTTGTCCAATGATTAGTTTGAATTGCATCTTTTACCATTAACTTCCAATTCTCAGAAGTCACACTGCATTGTTAAATGATTTTAATTACTCTTAGCGCGATCTTTCTCCTCTTTGAATTCTTCCCTTTCAATATTTTTTACATATGTATATGTGAAGATTCGCTTTTTCTGTCCACGTTGCGATCTCTTTGAAAAAACAATCAATATAAGTTGTTCTCTTTCCTAAGTCACCTTTGTTCCAAATCGCAAAAACAATACCATCTGAAACAGTTTCCTCTAAAAGTCCTACAGATTGAAGCGTAGTGCCTCTAGCTCCTGGACATTTTTTGCAAGAAATGCGAAGACATTCCTCTTTTAAAGGATCAGTTTGAACCCATTTTGGTCGCAGAGTAAAATTTTGTCTATCATTTAAATAATATTATAATGCTAATTGCACTTCTACATCGCTCACAGAATATCCATTTTATAGGTCAGGAGTGTAATATATTGCTTTTTCATTAGAAAATTTCCTGGGTTAATCTACCATATTTTTTGCTACTTCGGGACACGTTTAAAGTAAATCTTGCTTCGTATATTCTTTTGGCACCAGCGTCAGGAGACGGATCTTTTCTTGTTCACTTGTACAGTTTTTTAAAGCTTTTTGAAAATTTGATACCCATTCGTCCCAAGGAGAGCATTTTTATTTTGGCCATGATAAATTATAAACTTTTTAAAGTTTACTGGTTGTCTATTCCGTAAATACATCTGCCAGCTGTCTTCTTTTTTTGAAGACATCGTTTTCTCGGGACCTTTATTTGATACTTGATGAATTTCGACAAGGCGTAATTGCCTGATTTGAACAAACGCGAAACTTACGAATAATTCGGCAGTAACAATTTTTACAAACACTGTCGCTTGCAATGATTCTTCTTTCTGGAAAAAAGTCATATGAAAGCAGCCAACTGATGAAGCTGTACAAATGGGTCACTAGAATTGCTGCATATCACTTTCTTGTGAATAGTTTCGAAGTAAGGACATTTCTTTTGCTTACTTGAATAAATTGATTTTAAAGCATTGGCCATTATATCTTAACGAATGAAATAAAATAAAATAAACTATATCGAACAGTTTAATTATTCAACAGGGTTTTTTTTACTTCAGACATTGCCAAAGATGAAATGTCACTAAATAGTATATCATATCTTTCTAGACTTCAGTTTGTTATAGTAGTGCATTCAATTTTTTTTTATCGATAACATTTGTAATTAACTTCAGAGTTATACATCATATTAAAAAAAGCTAATTTACATCATATTACAATAAATCTAAAAAAAATCGAACGTGATCTTTTTGAGAAAATTAACTTTTTAGATTTTTCGAAAAATGTACGTCATTTTGGTAATTTTAATCTTTTTTAGATTTTTCTTCTGGGGCCCCAAATTCGTGAGAAAAAAAATGTTGAACAAAAAATTACGTCTCAAATTTTGCCTTGGAAAACACCATATTTTAGCCCCAAAAAATTCCGTGACATCACCAGGTTCTGACTGCCCGATTACATATGAAATCGGTCAATATCATTTTTTGTTGACAAATTATATGCTTTATCGAAAAAATCAATTATTTTTTTGAAATTACATGGATTTCGTTGAAAATTCGTCATTTTTGGTAGAAAAATCATATTCTTGTTGGAAAATTCATCTGTTTAATTGAGGATTCAATCATGTTGTTAAAAAAACCTTTTTAGTTGTGTCAACAAATAATTTTTGTAAAAGAAAATTCGATTATACCATTTTTTATAGAAAATTAATTTTTTAATAAAATTGATCTTTTTCGGTTAAAAATTCAATTTTTTGTTTGAAAAGTCGTATTTTTTGGCAGGAAATTAATCTTCTTGGTTGAAAATTCATATTTTTCATTGATACAATTACATTTTTGGAGATTCATTTTTAATTTGTCAACAACTTATTTATTTTTTGTATGAAATTAATCTTCTTGGTTTAAAATTCAGTTTTTTGATTGAGAATTAGGCTATTTTATTAAAGTTTCCTTTTTTTTAAATAAAAATTAAATTCTATAAAAATTCTATTACTTGTTTGAAACATCGTCTATTTTTTCGTAGAAACTTATTCTTCTTAGTTAAAATTCATCTGTTTCTTTGAAATTTCAACTATATGGCATCAAATTCATCTGTTTTAGTTAAAATGTCAACTAACTTGTGGAAAATTAAATTTTTTCGGTTGAATATTAATTTATTTTAACTAAAAACTAAACTATACTATTTTTGTTAAAAGTTGATAATTTTTATTGGAACTTGATCTTTTTTAGTTAAAAATTGAACTGCTTATTTAAAAATGCACGTATTCTGTTGAAAATTCGTATTTTTTGTTTGTAAATTCATCTTTTTGATTGAGGATTCAACTATTTTGTTGAAAATTCATTATTAGTTGGTCAAAAACTAATTTCTAACAGAGTATAAGGGAAATAACAGTGGCCGTTCAGCCCTATAGTTTGTACGTATTGATTCCTGTGAGACATTTGTTTTTCATTACTAGCGAACAATTTTTGGAAATTTTCAGATTCATTCAGTTAAAATTGACGGAAATATCCATTTTACAAGAAGGGAGGTCACGCCACCAACGATAGATCAGTGAGCCCCTCAGCACTATCGGGCAGCGTGCTAGCCCCTTCGATGTGTCCTTCAATTTTAACTGAATCAATCTGTAAATTTCCAAAAAAAACTTCCTTTATTAATGACGAACAAATGTCTCACTGAAAGTTGTTTTAACTCTCAGGTTCCCTTAATACTTTTTGACGGCGAATCAGAAAAAACAGGTTACCTATCGGTTACAATTTGTAATTAAATATTATGAAACAATATGAAAATATAAGTCTCTAAAAATCTTTGTTTCAAAAAGATCCATATTGTGACTTTACAAATTTCCGTCCCCCGAGACGCATGGCCAATAATTTTAGACGATCTCGAGCGCTGGGCGAGTTTCTAGACCCAGTCACCGTATCAACCGGCGAATAGAATTCCGGTACATCTAAGTATACCTAAGATTATTTCGGCACGCCCAATATGTCACATTAGGCACACTGTTCTTATCAGACCACTTGAATGCATTACAACAATGCGTCCGTGACTGATGATATATGCTGAGCAGCCCCGTGCAGACTATTCAAAAATAAGAATTCCTTCTCTAAAAAAAATTGCCTTCGACAGATTGGGTGACTGTTGTCACCTTCAACCATTGCGGCTACTGTTAAAGTATAACAGCGGTAACAAACGAATGCCAAACTACACTATGCTCCTCAATTTGTACCTACAACATCATTGCAAAAGATTACAAAAATTGTATTAAATTAACTTATAACATCCTCATTTCATCAGTCACTTGACTTAGTCCGTAACTATGATGAAAACAGGGTTGATCCAATAAAAAGTTTAAAAAAAATAGTAATAAGGGTAATGAACATCAAATGCCGGGTCCGCTAACAATAATATTCTTGTCGTTCTTATACTGCTCTACAGGTTTGGTTCAATAAAATGGAACATCAATGAGTTGAAGCAAGTTGAACGAAGCACACACAAGATGATGACAATCCCTCGAAGTCACAATCCTAGAACTTCCGTTCCTCGTATATACATGAAGTCGTAAATTCTGCGGCGTTTCTATACCGTGCCGCAGATAGGGCTGCAGAGGAGCTTGGTCTCCCATTCAATTCCAGCAACAGTACACATGGCCTAGCATCACCAACACCTTTTGTGCTCAAAAGTCGTGTATAGGAAGCAGAACATCCGCTTCTACAAGAGAACAGGCTAACAAGGACCTTCATGGTAAATTCTATGGCATTATATATATAGAAGAGCTATCGATGGGTCTGTCCAACATGTTTTTCAAATCTGCTGGATTGAGATCGGAGAATGAGTAATTTCTTGTTGCCTGTCAAGGCGAGTTTATAAACACCTTAGTTTCCCGCAAGCGCATAATGATTATACCTGTAGGCAATACTAACTGCCAAGGGTGCAATCAAGAGCCGGAAAGAGTTAGGCATGTTCTCAGTGGATGCTCAAAGTATGCAGGCCACGGGTAAATAGACACAATGCGGTTCCATAAGTGGAATATTCCCATCTTCGGCACTTTTATGGCGGTGATCCAATGCTCGTCTTGCAATGAGCCCAGGGGGAACTGGTGTCCCTTGTGGAGAATGATCAGTGTAAGATCTACTGGAATTTCTCATTCTACATCATTCAACGCCTCAGTGATATAAAGACTTATATTTTTCTCCAAGATCTGAAGACCAAGACAATTTAGATGATTGAATTCTCGGCACCAGCCGATGGTCATATCACGGAAAAGGAGTAAGAAAAAGGGCGAAATATTTTATGACTAAACTATGACTAAATCTGTAGAGTTCACCTGCATACCCCCTTAAAACATGCAGCTGTTGACCTTCAGAACATCGGACATCTCAATGCTGAACAGCCAGCTGCTCAGTGGCGAAGTAAACAGCTGCACAAGCAACATCCCCACACATTAGATCTTCCTTGCGTAGATAGTGATACTTAAAATCTTTGTTTAAGGCGACGTGAGATATTTCCAAAGAAAGAAGGATTCCGAATTGCCATACAGGACAGAGTAATCAAGATGAGGAATGACAAAAGAAATTCCTGAGACACGGCAATTTGATTAAGTAGGAATTGTGACAAATGTCGATTCGTATTAATGAATTCTAGGTTATGTGGTTTTTCGGGGGAAAATAAATTATGTTAAATAATAAAATGACAGTTAATAATGAAATGACAGTTATGCTAAATATAAATTCGGAAAAACAGAATTTGTAATAATGAGGATTAATAAATATTATGAGGAATAGAATGTAATATAATGATGATAATATTGTGAGGAGAACAACATCCTCTCCAAAGAACCAAAGGGTGGCTGCAAAGAACAAGTCAAAATTGACCGTGTGGTTGTTTTGATTGTGAAACACAACCAACGCAATTTGCACATGGCCTACATTGGCTGACAAGAGGCGTTCCCTTCAATACCCCACGATCATTTATTTGAGGTCCTTGAGACATATAAAACCAGTTCTCGTGCCATCCAATTTGTGGATTACGGTAAGCACTAGGGTGGTCTAGGAATTTTTTTGAATAATGTTTCATTCGCCATCAAGGAAAAGTACTTTTATATCAAAATTGGTGTTTTCATGAGTTGCATTATAGTTGCAATTTTGAAGGAACGTTTAGATATAAGAGAATTGCATACCCCTTCTCATGTTTTATATGGATCGTCAAAATTCTGGGATACTCTGTATATACTAGACAAAAATCTACTATGGAGATGAGACTAAAAAATTAAAAATAAAGTTTTTAAAAATAAACAAAAATTAGAAATGTTTATTTTTCCGCGTAATAACAATGATAGTCTTTTCCAGATACAATTCTTTCTGGAGAGCACATCTTTGACCGTCAGTCCCACACTTAAAACTTAAAATTAATATTATTAATCGATTTTGTCAAAACAGGCTGGGTGTATAGGCTTCTCTTTTATAGTTTGTTTAGCGTAGTTACAGAATTGTGCATTAAGTAATCGTTTACTTGAGATTTTACGAGATAATAAAAATGAAATTACGTGTACGTACGGTAAATTTAATGTTTTAAATCCTATTTACGAATCATGAGTTCCTCAAAAAATAAGTTCCAATATTTATCGTTAGCTGGAGGTCCCTTGAAACAGATGCATAGTTGGTTCCAGTTTTTCTTTATCAGGAGACGCTTTGCGACGTGTTCTACACTCCCATATGAATTTTGCAGATACTATTCAAAAGAGTGCACAAAGAACAAATTTTGAAGTATTAGCGATCTGAAAAAAGGTATGCATTCAACTAAAATTAGAGCAGCATATCATTAGACAAGGAAAGTGAATTCGCTCAGAATAGCAATACCTAAAAAAGAACAAATCCATGAAAACAGAAGTGGAGAAAAAGAAGAGGTTTAATTTTGTTAACAAATTGGCAGGTTTTTCAAAGCTGCTTGTTCAAACGGATTTGAACGAATACAGTGTCAAAAAGTTAGGTCATTTTACCTTTACCAAAAATTACCAAGAGACCTTTAATTAACATGAAGAACCTTCAGTCAGCTGATAAAGAGGAATCTTAATCTTGAAAAAGAATCCAAAAAAAAGTCTAAGAAAGAAAATTTAAGAAACACCGTAAAAATATAAAAGGGAACGTGTTTGAATTGAAGAAGAATGTGATGCAAGCATAATCTTTGACAGTGAATATGATGTGTCTGGATCTTATGAGGCGTCGTACATACCACCTGCGAAACCGATGCGAAAATTGAAAGCAAAGATACCTTTAAGAGAAGCCCTTTTCAATGCACTAGATCTCACGACAGTCAGTGACTGCAACACAGTTCCAATTTCGTACCTAACGTTCCTTTGACTATTTGCTGGGATGAACAATTGGTAGTATCTTTGACTGCGAAGAAACGCGTTGAAAGATTGGAAATTTTGATGACAGGCGAAGAAGTCAAGAATCTTTTACGGGTTCCAACAATTCCTTCAGGCACAGGAGAAGCCCAGGCTAGTGCCGTACACAAAGCAGTAACGGATTGAAAGCTGATTGGTCGAGTATCATATTTGTGCTTTGACACAACTGCCAGCAATATCGGTGTGCATTGAGGATTATGTATGTTACTTGAGCAAAAATTAGAAAAAGAGCTGTTAAGCTTCGCTTGTATTCATCATGTTCCCAAGCTTATTGTCAAATCTGCATTCGATACGCTTCTTGGACCTTCGAGTGGACCGAAAATAATATTTTTCAAAAATGTAATCCTTTAACGGCCAATGTTGCAGCTAAGCAACATTCACTATTTTCGATTTTCCTCATTTTCAGGTAACAAGCTTAGAAATTACAAAAATTAAAAAATTTTCTATAAAAATCAATAAGGAAACGCACATTGTTCCTGAATTTTTAAAGAATTTCTATTTAATGGGAACAAGGCTTTGGCCCTTTAAGGGATAAAATGGCATGAGATTTCATCGACCCAGAGAAATATGAAACTGCTATGGAACATGAGAAAATAACTGGTTTTTTTTACACCGATTCTTCATTCCAACCTCGAGATTATTATAGAGAACATCTTCTCGTAACCCTTGTATTTTTGGGCTCGAATACGAAGTAGGGAATCAACATTTTTTGAAACATTCAGAGCTGAACCAGGAGCTCCTCACCGTGTGGAGAGTGCAGAAGTTCTCCATCCACCCAGTCGTGATCTCTTTCGCTGGGAACGCTCATGCGAGGTGCGCACAAATCTTGAAAGAATTGAGAGCTTGAAATTCACAACATACAATTCAAAAGTTCCTTTTAATTTTTTACCTTTCTTTTTCGTATATGTATGTATTTGCGATCGTGTGTCAAGATGTGTGTTTATTTCTCCGTCAGTTATATTAATTAATATTTTGAATCCTTAGGCTCAGTCGTTGCTACTGAAACTAACTTTTGAAAGAAAGATGAATCCTTATAAACGAGCTTTCTAGTACTACGCTGGATCCCTATAAGCAGACTCTCAAGGATGAATTTTGGATCTTTATAGACGGACTCTCCAGTGTGTATAAACGCAAATCACGATATATGTGCAAGCAGAATATAGAGTTATCATAGAGAGTATTTTAAATATATTGAAACTCTTGTCGCTTCCAGAGGATCATCGGGACGCCCCTAAACCCACCGCTGGAGGCCACTGCATGTGGGATAGTGGTGATAGTCAACTGTGTCTGCTGAGGATGCTTTGGCTAGCGCCATCAATTTGCAGCCAACCAGCTCAACAGAAATATCGTAAGAGAACATCAAGTGGGACACCAGAATAAAAGAGGAATTGGTGCGTACCCATTAATATCACAAGAAAGAGCAATGGAGATTAAAAGACAGGTTGATTTGGCGTAGAAAAACGTCGATAATGAACACCGTTAGAGAAAGTTGCATCACACAATCAAGCAGCGGAAATTGATGTTTTTGCGCAACCAGGCTTTCTTTTGGCCAAGAAAAGTGGGCGAAGTCTGAATCTAGCAGACCAAAAATGCTTAATATCTGTAAACTACGCGAAAGAAGCTAGAGAAGTATGCCAGGACAGAAAAGTATGGCGGCAAATAGTTAATAAAAAGAGTGTCAGTAGAGTGAATGACACCTGAAACAAAAGACATGGGATACTAATGGACCCAAGTGGGGAACCTCACATGGGGTGATTGCTAGAGAGATTGATCAGCAACCTGGGTCGGAGCAGTATTGCGGAATGAACGTGTTATTTGAATAAATAACACGAGAATTCTAGATCAATCTAACAATTCTATAATCCCTTCCTCACATTCCTCCCTACCCCACCGAGTGAGTCACGCCTACCCCGAAAGGGAAATGGCTTAATGGTGTAATAATTTTTCGGACTGTATAGTATGTAGAAAGAATATATTAACCACTTTTTAATTTATTAAACAAATTTAATTTGTTTAAACAATTTTTTCCCAACAAAATTAAAAAATCTTATTTTATGAAATTAATATAATTCTTCTAAAAGCTTCATGTCATATTTTGTACAATGAATTATTATTTTTTCTTTCAAATTTCCTTAAAATTGAGTATGGACGGTTTAAGAATGAAAATTGTTCAAACAATGACAGTACGCGTTTAACAGAATTTACTAATCCTCGAAATCATGCAATATTATGTTTAAATCAGCAAATATAATTTAAAAATATTTTTGAAAAAATAGTTATTTACACAAATTATATTTGTTTAAAAAATCAAAAATGGTTAATATATTCTTTCTATACACTATAAAGTCAGAAAAATGATTGTATGTGTACTATTTTATATTATTTTTTTTAATTAATCTAAAAAACTGCTTAAGCAAATAAAAATGGTTTAAACGAACAGAAGTTTGTTTGTAAGAATAATTAATAATTATTAAAATTATTAAAATTAAAATATTTTTTTTAAGAATAATACGTAAATATATAAGTTTTTTATTTTTGGGTCATATTTCGGGAATAATAAAAGTTATTAGTATGATTTTACTTCATAGACTCTAGCTCCTCTTTAATCCCTAAGAAACTTGTCACGTTTCGATCAAACCCTGAAGTATCAGTTCAATTTTTCGAAAATCCGAAAAATCTCCATGTTAATTAAATGGGAGTTTTAAGTACCTGGAGGCACGTGTTAATATTTAAGTTTCGAAAAAACTTAATAATTTTCTTTCTCTGAAAATGGAAACTTTTTGGGGTTGGCTTGCCATGTATAGTTCGAAAAGCGTTTCTTGACCACACTAATATAAATAAATTTAAGAAATAGAATACGAAATACCGGATGGAGTAGAGGAATTAGGAGTAGATATGTTTGATAAATAATTATTGGATACATATAATATATAAATAAAAAATGTGTCATATAAACATAACACTCTAGAATACATTGATTAATTTTCTTTAATTTTCTTTTTGTTATTTACAAAATTTTCGTGTTGAGCTTATGTAAATGTTAAATAATTTTATTATAAAATTAATTTATTCAATTAAATAAATTGTACAATAGCCAGTTTTGGCCATTTTGCACATTATTGTTTTCTACCTTAGAGTTACTGTCATATTCGACTCTTTTATTTAAAAAAAATTATGAGTATTCTCTGTTTTAGATCATATAAAAGACCGTTTCATAATTGCCAGAAAGAAATGTGGTCTATTCTTTAAGGGTTAAACTATCGGCACATGAATACGGTACATTATGAGTAGCTAGCTGCGTAATACATCTCGCGGTTTATGCTCCTTGCGTTTAAATCATTAAATGCATTTGCTCTTTACAAAGCGGCGGCATCTTTTGTTCCTATAGTTACGTTTCGATTGCCGATCACTAACAATGAATTGATAATCTCTCGCCAGAAATACATAACATGCCTATATGATACGAGTACATAAAGAACATATACATATAAAATCAGGCTGGCCATAATTTATCGCCGAGAAAATTTTCAGTAATTTCCTGGTTTCTTTTTTTTGGTTTTTGGTAACTAAAGACTTCAAAATCCAAAATACTCAAGAAACGGGTTGAACAGGTTCAAACAAAATGAAAATATTGGTACGATATTGAATTCAATACCAAATACTTTAAATTCCCAAGATTTTAATTCAAAATATATTGTAGTTTCAACAAAATAGTTGAATTTTGAACCAAAAGACGAATTTTGAAAAGAGAAGATAAATGTTTAAGTTAAAAAGATTTCCGCAATCTCCGGCGAGGTTTTAATTTTTTTCAACTTTTCTGTCATTAAAGATGAATTTTTTAATAAAAAAAGAGGATTCTTCAAGAAAAGCGTTATATTTTTGATAAAAAAAATATTTACGAGATTTAAGAATTAAAAGAATCAATTTGAACCAAAAACCGTTGCATTTTTGTCCAAATAGTTAATTTTTCAAAGAACATTTTTGTTTAAAGGCATTTGAATGATCTAACTGAAGAAGGGAATTTTGAAAGAAAAAAAAAACAGAATTATCAACCAAGAAAGATCAATTTTCAACCAAATAATTGAATTTTCAAACAGACCAAATTAGTTTTAAATTAAATAGTTCAACTTTAAGGAAAAAAATCAACAAAATAGTAACATTCTTACCCAAACAGTTGAATTTTCAAGCCGAAAAGACAAATAGTCTACTAAAGAGTTGAATTTTCAACATAAAAATTACTTTCCAACCAAGAAAACTAAATTTTTAACAGAAAAGTGTTACTTTTCTGAACATCAAAAGCTAAATTTATCATACAAAAAACGAATGCTTAACCAAACAGTTGAATATTCCACCAAAAAGAAATACTTTTGAAATAAAATGATTAAATTATTTAGCAGGTGGTTGAATTTTCAATCTCCAAGGACAGTAATTTTCCATTTTTTTAAACATGTGTTTGAATAATTAATTGTTTCAAAAATATAAAGTTGCCAAAAGCAAATTATTTTTTCCCATTTTCTTCTATAAACTCAGGAGAATAGCTGTGAATTTTACGGGATTTTGACAATAAAAGTAAAATTAAATAATACTTAATGGACATGAAAGGCCCTGGATGCGGGCCCCGCATAAGAAATTGGTCCTGTGGACGACGCTTTATTTAGTTCGCAATTAAGCGAAGAAACAAAATAAAGGGGATGTTCCTTGAAAATACTGGGAAAACGTAATTCTTTTAAAAAAGGAGGTAAGAGGGAAATAGAGTAAAGAGAATTAAGTTTGTAACTAACATTATTTAATATATCGGCTTCTTTTAATCGATAAATAATTTTTACAGATATTTTTCCATCAAGAATGTTTTATTATCTCCTGCTATTTACATTAAAACTATTATTTTATTAACTTAAAGGTTTTTTTATTAAATGTTTTACATAATGTTCTGCAAAATAAAACTGATTTTGAGTAATTATGTCCTTTTAAAAGAACGTAAAAAAGATTGATTATAATCAAAAATACGAATTTCACAAGCCCACGAAAAAAAGGTTTCTGCACGAGACAAGTAAGTATAGGCTACCCTTGTGGATTTTGAGCAACTGAATCCAAATATGGCCTCAACATTTCTCGGACATGTCTTCGTTTTCCCCTAGATGCAGAAAATAGGGGAAAACCTTGGGATATTCTGGAAGTTATTTTAATAATAGCAGTATCCGCGAAAATAAACAGATCGATGTTATATTCTTAAGTATAGCGACTTGCAGAGCCTTAATTTTTACCCAGAAACCCTCTCGTGTGCCTTCTGTTTTCCCTAGATTGGTTAATTCTAGGGAAATTGAAGACAACTTTTTTTCGGTGGGCCTGTGTGACCAGAAACTTCCTAGGCTTTTCCCTGCTTTTTGCATCCAGATAGAAAATGGAACAAGCCTGAAAAATGTGCAGTTCAAATTTAGGCACAGAAATCTGCAAGGGATATGGCATTTTTGTTATTTTTTCCCGTAGAAATCTATATATAATATGAGAAAGACCTTGAATTTCCCTAGAATTACCCAAGCCAAAGGAAACAGAAGGCACACTAGAGCATTTCTGTGTACAAATGAAGTCTATATAAGTCACTGTATTTAAGAATATAACATCCATGTATTTATTTTCGCGTATACTGTTATTATAAATATAACTTTCAGAATATCCCTAAGTTTTCCCCTATTTTGTACATCTAGGGGAAAACTGAGACGTGTACGAGAAA
>JAWWLR010000155.1:84104068-84115512 GCA_035041075.1 Acraspis erinacei | reverse complement strand
CATGTAGACTAAGGTGTCAATTTCAGCATTCAGATAAGCCGTTTCGATGTCTGGTTGATTTACGCTCAGGTTGAATTTGACTAACAATGCAATCAACAATCTGAGTGAACTGAGACGAACGACAGGAGCAAAGGTCTCGAAATAATGTACGCCTAGTTGTTCTGCGGAACCCTTCACCCCAACGCGTGGTTTCCTTCCTTACAGTTGTTCATTGGGACCATATTTATTCCTAAAAACAGTCCAGCACTTTATCACTTTTTCATTTGTCGGTCTGTCTACTAGATCAGATGTGTCGTTTAAAATCAGACTCCGAATCTCCTCGTATATGGCATCTTACCATTCGCCACGGCCAGGCTCAGATAGGATTCGTTGCAATGGGATCCCGCAGGTATTCAAAGCAATACAGTATTCCTGAAGCATCCCTGTGACGTAATTATTCTGCTCTCATCCAACAAATTCTTTGTCTCTGGATTCAGCGGGCTGTCGGTGCGTAGCATTAGTACGAACATCTACTTGTACAGTATTTTATTGTTCGGAAGGTCGTCCTAATTTGCCAGTTGAAACTTTTCGAGGTCTGCCAGGTCCTCCCTTATTTATTTTCTGCAGGTGAATTTCACTTGCGGGTGGTTCCTCGATGACAAGAACATCATTTATAGGTGATACTTCGAGGGAAGAAACATCAGATATAGTTCGTTCAGTGACGATAGGAACACCATTAGCTGGATGTTCATTGAGAATATTCTCATCCATTTTGCGGTAGAAAAGAAATTCTACCTCGGGTGTATTTGACTGCATTTCTTGAATGCTTGCTGTAAAATATTCTTTCATAAATTGCACGTCACGCGTTATGCGGATTTCATTCTCGGACGGAATCCGAATCCGAATCCGGTAGGCTTTCCCGTTAGGGACGCAGCCAAAAAAAATTCCTTTACTTTCACGTGATTTTAGTTTGTCCTTGTTTGGACTCTTATTGAGACAATAAGCAGTAACACCAAATTTTCTTAAATGTCTCAAATCAGGCCGCTTAACTGTCCACTTGTTGTCTAACTTTTCTATTTCCGGAGGCTTCGTAATACATCTCTTCCGTGTGTAGCAGGCGGCGGCGACAGGTACTCCCCAAAACGAAATAGGCGCTCCGGAATCTACCAGCCTACAAAACGCTGATTCGGTCAGAGTTCGATTTTTGCGTTCCGCAATTTCAATTTGCTGCAAAGTATAGGGTGCTGTTTATCGATTTTTTATTCCTGATTCCTTCAAAATTCGATTCATTCCTGAGTTAACAAACTCTGTACCATTGGCGGATTGGAGTGCTTTGATCTTTAACCCAGTGTGCGTCTGGATGATGTTCTTGTATTCCAGGAACTTCGAAATTACATACGATTTGTTGCAAAGTAGCTAGTGCTCCGTCCAACGGCGGTAGTGTTCCGTAAATGCCAGGAGGTACCGTGCTTCACCGAGTGACGTTCTTCTCATGGGGCCACTCAAGTCCTTGTGGACCATCTCAGGAAGAGAAGATGTTCCTTGGCTTCCTTTTGCAAATGGTTTGCGTGTAACATTACCAGTTGCACATGTTTCACATGGTTGGCAGCTAGCATCAACCTTAAAATCAAGTCCTGTGGCGACCTCGTTTTTCACGATGCGCGTTTCGCTGTGAGTCTTACCCTTCCGTTTTTGTATTTCAGTTACTCACTAGTTTTAGTGAAAATGACACTATAATCCTTGTCTACAATTTTTGCAACCTACAATAGATTGGCACGCAAACTCTTCACGTGAAGATTATTTGGTAATAAGAACGCTTTATCCTGCTTGCCGTCTGATGCCACAATACGGACGTCCCCATTTGCTGTGATTTCAGCGGACGTGTCACTTTCCAATTTCACTCTACTGCACACCTTGTGTAATTCTGAGAAAAGGTGTCTGTCGATGCACCACTCGTCACCATTCGTGACGTTGTGTGACAAGTCTTCTAGGTGAAACAATTGCATAAATTGACTGTATGTTACCCGTGTTGCGATTCACACAAGAATGAATAAACGAACGTAGTTCAAAGAAAATGATACAGTGGTGATATCTATTTCTGAATTAGAAAGGGCACAAATTTAAAATTGTCACAATAATTTATTATCAAATGAATTAAGTATTGCTTCTAATGAAAAAATAAACGTCTTTTTTGTAAACAAAAGTCCAAATCCGCTGATAATAGAAAAAATATTTTTGTTAATTAAATATAAAAATAAGGTTTAAGTGTCCGAAATTATTTGTTACACGGCATCAGGTGGAAGAACCAAATCTTCAAAAAAAATTTTCGACATACACCGTGTTTCAACTGATAACACTGAATTACTAATTTTAATTTTTTTAGTGCGAATAAGATGGCACCTAGTGTTTCTGAACGTTTTTATTCGTGCCGAACACCGATACTATAGAACCTTAAGGGTTGGCTGAGATATCCAATGCATTAAAGATAAATAAAAATATTTCGAGGAAAGCTATTGGCGTTTCCTTTCTGCCAACAAAAAGTTGAATTTTCAACTAAACTAGATACATTTTCAACAAAAAAAAAGATTTTTTTCGGACTACGAAGGACTCCTTACAGGTTTACTCTAATTAAAATTTGCATTTTGCAATCCGTTACCTTGCAATGTTAAGCCTAGAGCACGTGAAATTTATAAAATAAGAACTTGAATAGTACTGATGATAATAATAATAAATGGATATATTTACTTTTGTCTAAAGGCCTCTAGAATTTATCAAATCGGCATAGACAACAGTAATCATGATTCAGCAACCTCTCAATGTTCTCTAATTTCCGTTATCACTTGATAAAAAATGTACTATTAGTTTTTGTTAGAAAGATATCGCGCACCTATTTTTCGTTCTTGAATATCATTATTTGGACAATTATTAGTTCTCGTAAAAATAGACAAAGTCTTTTATGTTGATCTTCAATGATTTTTTTATATCCTCATAATTTATGATTGAGGAACTATTATAATTGTCCGAACTTTGACAAAACTATTTTTCAACGGATCTCCACGCTTCAAGACCCCTGAATCCGAAAATCAAGTTTTTGATAAAAATTCAAAAAGCTAAAGCATTTTTTTAAATTGTTTAGGTATTTTTTTATATTGAAAAACTTCGTATACTGCTATTTTTATTACTCAGAAAGCCCAACTATTTAATCCAAAGACTTTTTTTCGATAAAATGAAAATGATTAGAGTTATAGTATTTATAAGATTTAAAAAATTATTCAAAATCTAAATATTAAGCCAAAAAAAGCACGGCATGTAAAAAAGACAAGGAAAACTTTGCTTTTTGAAAGCCATATAAGATAATCATAACATCTTTTTGGATTTTCTTGAAAAATCGAAAATTCAAATTTTGTCTGTACAAAAAATAATGAACGATAAAAAATTCTATTTTGTGATCAAACTATGCAAGATATGAAAAAATATGAATAAACAAAAATTGTGATGCTAAAAAAGATCAACAATTTTTTTAATTACCACTTCTTGATAGGACGCGTATTTTGTGTTTTATTCGTGAACGATAACATTGAAAATAAAAAATATAATTTTTGGAATAACGAAAAACGACACGAAAACAAATTGATAGACGAAAGTTGTTAACCACAAAACGAGATACAAATTTGATGTAATTTTATATACATTCTCATAATTATGACTGAGAAAGTAGTGGAATTTTTCGAGCTAGGACACCATAACTTACAAATTTTGAACGGAACAACCTATTTTTAAATCGGACTCTTCATTTTCTTTTAACTTATCCTAATTAGTATGCAGAAAATGAAAATGAAAAATTCTGCATTAGTATGCAGAATGAAATCAATGTTACACGAAAAAACTCTAAATTCATAAAAAATCTAAAAGTGGACATGTAGGATATTTTCTTTAAACCGTGATAAATAATATGAAAACAAAAGTACTTTTTTGGCATATAAACGCAATTTAGAGACAAAATTCGGAAAAAAGGAAGGTAGTTTTTTATTTTTTTTAAGGCGCCCCAGAAAAAATACATTTACGAATGTCTATCAACAATCGAGCGCGTAGCGCGAATATCGCGATGAGAATTAGAACCCCAAATCATACGGCAACCTTTAGAAATCTAAATATAAATTAATTTCTTCATAGTTTTCAAAATAAATCTTTAAACAATTAAATAAAGGCATACCTTACAAGAAATAAGTATAGGAATACGTAACACAATTTATCAACTAACGCATTGCCTCACAAATTACTAAGGGATGCCAGCGAAATTGGTGCTAGAAAATTTGTTAGGAAAAAAATTTAATGGTTTTCAGTAACCAGGTTAGAACTCACGCGGTTTGAAAATTATATTTCTCAAATACTGAGGCATAAGCTGATGATTTTATATGTTGCACATTTGTGCTAATTATTTAGGATTGAATCCATTTCTCCCATTTAAATCAATTGATAGAGTTATATTTGAGATTTGCATCATGTAGGATTTTGAATTATCTTAGTCTTGTCACTGATTCTCAAATTCGGACAAATTATCGAAATCTGTATCCTGACATTTCTCAAGCAATTTATAAAAATGTAATCCTTTGTTTCTGGTTCCAGATCTGAGTTCACAGTCCGAGTCTTCAAGCATAAGACCCTTTGATTTAAATCTTTCTCCTCCAGAATCTCCTCCCGCTAAGAGGCCCAAGACCAGCTCTGATCGTTCTTCTACAATGTCCAAGTTTCTGTATCCTTCTTATCAACGTCGGCCTCTTCCTGCCAAATTGATGCTTCCTCCTACCAGACTACCTAATTCTAATAACAAACTTGGATATGGACTTGAAGACATTGAAAAAATTCAGATCACTTCTCGCAAAGATAAGAGAAAGGTATTCATATTTCAATGGTACACGTTTCCTGTGAATTCACCACTTCTAGTCCTACAAGCGCCTGCTTCTCGTGTCTATCTACCTGCACCAATCACAGAACAAATCGTTCTATCAACACTAGATGGTGACGTCCATGCAATATTGGAGAGTACGTACTTTCTCGAAGGAATTTATGTACATTATTATAAACAATACGCACGGGCTAAAATAAATATAGGAAATAGCACGGTTACCGAATTGACTAAAGATGAAATCGAGGTAACTCAAATAGGCCCACAGCGTTATTTTCCAAAACATTTTACAACACGCAAGTTATAACGCGAGTAAATCGCAATATTCCGGAACGAAATTCAACCGTATGTTAGTATAAGACTTACTGTGTTTTCCGGAAAGGTTCAAACTAATTGAAGGAATGCCTTTTAAATATTATTTTCAATTATCTAAATATCAGGGATTTATGGTTTATGTATAATTAATTCACTAAATTTAAGTTAACAGAAGTGTAGATTCGCACGTTCGTAGTTGTAAGTGTCTGGTGTGTAAATCGATTCGAGTATATCAGATGTACATTGATGTTGAAATCGAAAAAGGAAATATTGAAGAAAATTAGCAATGGTCAAAAACTCAACAAAGCCGGGTTTAGGAACCGAAAAAAAGAGAAAAATATCGTGTTAATTTTTTGAATTAGTGCTTACTTTCTCTGTATTATTTCTTTGCTTTCTATTTGAGGAATAAACTTAATCCAGAATTACGTGTATTCGATTTGCAAATTCTTTCACCTTTTAAATTCTAATTTAAAAACAATTTTCATTATATTGTGAATATTTACAATTTTAGATCAGGCAACGTGTATACTAATTAATATTTGAATGATCCTGTACAGGTTTCTTCGCAGTGTCAATTAAGATATGTTTAAATGAAAATGTTCAGGATCCTGTACATAGCTGTGCATAGGTGTAAGTGACATATGTTTTCAGGATAGCTTCTGCAAATAAACCTATTACGTGTTTCTGTACAGGATCCATTCAAATGTTTACTTAACGGCACTCTGGAATGGATCTTATACACGCTTCCTTTAATTTTCTCCGCAAAGGAACCTGTACATGAACCTGTATAGGATTTCAAATAGGTGTCGGTATAGGTTTTCGTATAGGATGGTTAGCAGGATCATGTAAAGTTTCTTCCTCCAAATACCATCACAGAGACAATCAAGATTACATTTAAAGATTCGGGTGCAGTTTCGCTTGAAGGAAAATTGCTAAATATGATAGTTAAAGACCTTCAGCTTCTTTCAAAAGGCCTTGAAAGTGGAGGCTTTTAAAGAAGAGCCTCCATAATCTCATGTTTCACATCATGCACGTTTCACATCAGCGCTATTGTAACAAATTGTCTAGAACAACCATATGGATTTAGTTCATTCGTGAGACATTAAGCTTTCAAGCGCATCTGCCTACAATTTTCTGCGATTTTTTTAACGAGTTGCGATCGACTGAAGTGAGGATCATAATTTCAAGACCAAGGCACGTGTAATTTATAAAATAAGAACAGTACTAATAGAGATATTAATAACACTAATTGGATATGTTTCATTTTTTCCAAAGTCCAACTAAGCGCTTCTAGAATTTATAACATCTCCATAGAGAACAGTGATCATCCTGTTCTTTATTTCATCATTATAACACTGTTTATAAGAAACTTTTAGGATTACCCAGCAACAATGCAATATTTGTTAATATATTTGTTTAATTTTATGTAGAAAATTTTAGCAGTTTTTGCTGAAAGATATTTCAGACTCATACTTCCATCATGTTTACTATTATTCGTACAATTATCAATATTTAGTTGTTTCATTACATAGCGATAAAAATGGAATCAAACAAAATACATTACATTGAAAACAAGTTGATAAAATTGAGATTTTTCTTCTTCAAATCTTCTATGCTTAGACGCTCTTAACCCTACAGTAAGAAGAGCCAGTCGAATCGATGCTACAACATTTTTTAACAAAAAATAAAAACTTGGTAGTTTGGAATAACCAGGTTATAACTCATAAAGTTAAAAAATCATATTTATAAATGACAGAGTCTTTGTGTCTAAAAATTAATCTTTTTAGTTGAAAATTCAACTTTTTGTTTAAAAATACATTTTTTATAGTTGGAACTTCAACTTTTTCAAACAAAATTCTTGGATTTAGTTAAAAAAAACTTGCTTCTTCTCTGTAGAGAATTAAACTGTTGGTTTAAAAATACATCATTTTTAGTTGAAAATTTTACTTGTTGGTTGAGAGTTCTTGAACTTTGTTAAAAATCCGTTTTTTTCGCTACAAAAATAACATTTTTCTTTAAAAATGTATCTTTTTGGATAAAATCTAATAACTAAGTATAAAAATTCAAGTCTTTATTAGAATTAAACTGTTTTGTTAATCCTTTTTATTGAAAAGGGATCTAGTTAAGCTCAAAATTCAACTTTTTGGTGTACACTTCTTGCATTTTGTAGGAAATTCATATTTCTTGGTCTAAAATTAACTTATTCGTTAGCAAAATCTGATACTTTTAAATTTAAACTTTAAAATAATGGTATAGAGCATTGATCATTTTGTATTGAAAGTTCAATAATGTAATTTAAAAATCAACTATTGGGTGCAAAATTAGTTTTTTGTTATAGTTTAATATCATTTTTTTAAACTAAAAGTTTAAGTATTCCATTTTTTGGTTTAAAATTTACATTTTTTATTTTAAAATTTTATTAATACCCGAATGCATTCTTACATTAAATACTATTAGGCACATTTAAATACTTACACTGAAAGTCACCATACAGGCATATCTCTATAAAAACAAAATAAATCACTATAAACATAAAATCGGGTTTTACCGAAGGCCCACTTTACTTTCTGTGTTGCTTCATGACAAAATCAACGGTTTTCAACGCCGTGTAGTTGGGCTGGGTATAAAAACTTGCTAAAAATTAGTAACGCACTTTATGCATGATCCCGAACCTTGACCCGGCATTATTGAGAAAGTCGGATTAAAACTTCGGGCGAGTGGTGTTAAATTCCGAGCTCAGATTAGGATTAACTGCACTATTGACATCTTCATTATTGAAACAATGGGCTCTATGTTAAGGTTTACACTTTTTCATCATTTCTGACTGTAATTTGCCTCGCGCAATTTAGAATATTGTTACCTTCCCTTTTTGTTCTAGAACTGAGTTCAAACTCCGATTCTTTACATAATGGAAAATTTACTGATTTGAATTGCTCTCCCCCAGAGTCTCCTCCTCCTGCGAGGTTGAGGTCCAGATCCCCTCCTCCTAGAAGGTTAGATTATAAGTCTTTTTCTTGCAGTCAACATCCAGCTACCAGCCAGCTTCCTCCTGTCAAGTTGATTCTTTCAACATCCAGATTTCCTTCTTCTAGCAGCAAACGTGGATATGGCCTAGAAGACCTTGAATTTCTTCAGCTCGTTTCTAGCGAAGATCAGGGACAGGTATTCGTACTTCGAAGGTACTCATGTTCTTAGATTTCTTTTAAATTCTTATAATATGTTCACCTACCGAACAGTACTTAATCGACAGATTTATAGGCCATGATTACCACCACTCTTCAAGTGGCGAGGGTGACATTTTCGTATCCAAACCCTGCACAAGTACTTTCTACATCCTGTAACTTACCTTCTATTTAGCGATTTAAAATTTTTATTCAACTTTTTTTGCATAATTTGGTATCGTTATTATCTTTTAAATATTCTTAAAATACGGCTTGACATTCTGGCTTTATAAAAAAATAAGCTGAGTGAAAATGTGATCCAGTGAGTTGTTTCCAAGATATAGGCTCTGATGCACAGGCAGTCCTAATGCTCGTGCTCAGACCTGATACCTTGATATTCCACAGTGTAGTTTGCAAGTCTACCATTCTTTACAACGCATTCAAGTTCATTCAGAATTATATTAATTCAGCTAATTAATGATTTAAGAATGTTTTACGGTGGGTCAGAGGAAGTTTAAATTGTTTGTTATCTGTATAAACAAATAAGAAGTGCAAACTCCCCTTTTCAAAATTGATGTTCATATTTCCCAGTGTGAATGATTCCTTGCTAGTATAGTTCGTCAGTTTACAACAATTATAGACAGTATTCAAAAAATTTCATTTTTTGATCAAATTTTTGTTCCAAGTGATATGCTAAAGAATTGAAAAACGTATAACTTCCAAAAATACAATTCGGATGTTATTGCGCCCAACTGCTCAATTATATTTCAACTTCACTTTCAGACAAAGTTTTCTTAAAAGAAAAGCATCGCCTTTTGCCTATTTTGTTTTAAACCAACTAAGCTTCTTCTTTATACAAAGAGACTTATTTGGCTGAAAGATTATATGAAGTTTCTCACAAATGCATAATGTTTTCTACAAAATGATTCTATTTGAGGCAAGTGAAAATCTTATCAAACTTCATTTATATAAGAGAAAATTTGATTAGTGTCAAAATATATTCTTTTGATACAGGGGCACATTTCTCAGAGTCTTATTTAATTCATAATGTCAACGGAAAATTCTTGGGTCACTTTTTGTGCTAATCCTTTTGGCAAGGAAAATAAGTTATGATATCATAAAAGTTTATTTCTTATATTATTCTAAAATCAGGACCAGAAACAAGAAGTAACCAGTATGTGTATTTTCTGAAAATGTTCAGACTAAAAGAAGGAGAGCTTTTCAAATATTAATTGCAAGTATATGAATGCTAAGGATCACTTTTTTATGTATAATTAATTTTTTAAGACTTAAGTTGGCAGAAGTATAGATGCGCCTTGAAATAAAAAAGTTACAGATTTAAAAAGTGTAATTGTACACCTTCACATTTTGCAATGCTGAAGAAATTTTGAAGTTCTCATTGAGATACCTATTTGTTTGATTAAGGCAAACACAAACTGGTTTCAAGTCAATTTTGAAATCAAATCTTTTAAATAGGCAGATTAGAGTTCTTTCTACCTCAAACGAAAGGTTTTTTTTAATGAATCCTGTTTCTTATACAGTAGTTTCTGATTTATTCATTATTTGGAAAGAAATGATTATTATGAATGATAATAATAATAATGAGTTTTCCAAAAAAAAAGTAAATTATTTTATTTTGTTATCTTATATTTAGTGGCATCTTAAGAGTTATTTCGAAGTTTTTAAATGTATTAGGAATAATTTATAACTTCGAAAGATTTTAATAAGATTTTAACAAAAAAGTAAATTTTCACCTTGATCGTAATACCAAAACACTTGATCTCATGTTCTTATTAAGGTACAAAAGTACATTTTTGAACATAAAAAAATATTTAAGTTTTTCAAGCTTTTTGAAAAGTTTCAAGGAATTGAAACCTTTTCTTCAGTTTCCTAGAAAAACTAAGAATAATTCACTTTTTTTAGATTAATTAGAAAACAAAAATTTGCAACACTTCAAAAGACTTGAACACTTTCCAACAAAAGAGTCTAAAGGATTTCAAGGTAACGTTTTCAATTTTGAATGTTGTTAAATATAATTTAAAATCATTTATTCCTTTTATTTTTATCTCACATGAAAGCTTAGGTTTCTTTCTTCATAAAAATAAATGATAAACAAGCTTATTTTTAATTCAAACAGACTTATAAATATAATCAAATCTATAATTGGAAAAATGCTAAGCCTTGTATTTTGTCCAAAAATCTTTCAAAAATTTTACCTTTGGGAAAACATTTCTCTCAGCTACAAAAATAATTCCTCATGTACTATTTTTGAAACTCACCGTCTTTCTTCACAATAGTGTCAAGAGCAGTCTCATCTCCTTTAGACCAACTAATGATGAATAAATATCTCAAAAGTAGAAACTCATGACGCAGATCATGAGTAAGATCAGAAATAAAGAATATATTGTGTGCTATGACAAGGAACCAGAATAATCATTAGTTGCAGTGTTAACTATATTATGCACAAATATACTTATCAGTTTTTCCTCAGTTAGAAGAAATGTGGATCCTTCCTGCTTCGTTACCTTTATTGGCAGCTATCCTTAATTCTATTGGTAAGTATAATGATATAATCATATTTAAGTAATTTAAATGAGCTTAAAATAATATTGAAGATCCTATTTAACTATGAAAGTTTACTGTGGACAAGATCGAGGACTTAAATTGCTCTCCTTTTTGCGATAGAGCCTTAAAGTAATAAATCCGACGTGATATTAATGTGAGATATTAATGTGAGATGCAATATTCAACTCTTCAAGATTTCTTTTGTTCATCAGAAATCGGGGTGCTCGATTTAGGTGATTCCCCTTGCCTCCCACGCTTAACAAGATGTTCGAAGATTTTCTTCTGCATTGACAATGTGGTCTATCTCAATCGGTATACTAGTTGTTGATAAAGGCATCGTTTCATGATTGAAATATTACTTTCACACGTGCATTTCTTATCAATTATTGGAAATATTCTGATCACAAAGTCCCGTAATATTGGGTATTTGTTTTTTTTGAGAGAGACTTAAAAAATTCTTCAGGTTTCACAGTTATTGCAGGTAAAGTGTATGTGTATTTTACGAAAAGGTTCAAACT
>JAWWLR010000155.1:83889627-83904508 GCA_035041075.1 Acraspis erinacei | reverse complement strand
CGGGACCGTGCACGAAGATGAGACTCAGCAGGAGGGGACGGAGAAGACGAATTGCCACGAGAAACACCCGGAATAGGATCGCCATTAGGCAAACAGTCGAATTGTGAACTTATATCTGAAAAATAGACAGTGTAAAAATCCTGAAACTGCGGATCTTCATAATTATTGAAAAATTAATTTTCCCGAAAAATGTGCATTATCGCAGAATTAAAGAATACGTCAATCACGTGATTAGTGGCATCGAGTGCTTTTTTTTTTTTTTCGGTTTACATTTTTGTAAGTGAAAATATTATGATCATTCTAAGAAAATTCATAATTTCTGGATCATTCTCATAATTTTTTAAATGAAACTTAATAAACAAATGTATAATACGGGCACTTGAGAGCATTTGTCGACGAGAAAATTTGTTACTTTCAATGTCCGTCCTTTCTGTTTAAGTTTCTCATTACTTTTATTCTTTTAAGAAAGCTACCGCTTCAAGGTCGAGAATGATTGCCGCTTTCTTCCACTTTTGTCTACTATGCACTATTTTTGGATCAGCCTTATTAAAATAATGAAAGTAATGAGAAACTGACACTGATAGGACTGAAGATTGAAAAAAGCCTTTCAATCGACAAATACCCAAGTAATACATATGCTTCTTAAATTTGTTTAAAACATCGAAGAATTTATCCACTAAGTATCAGTGTTTATTAAATTATCATCGAAGAAACGTTTCATTGGACTTTAGTCTTTTGACATTGAATTTTAGCTTCCACTTCTACTCATTGTAGTTTGTGCTTCTAAAATTCGGATAACTTCTTTAAAACAAGAGATATTTTTCAAATTATATCATCAATTCGTATTTCTTTTAGCAAAATTACTTTTTGTGGAATAGTTCACAAAATTTAATATTATCCATGCATTGCAGAACTATAGTTACCAATAGAATTAAGGAAAACCACTAATATGAAAACCAGGGTATCAGCGATCCTCATTTTTTCCCATTCGTAGCAAAACTAATTAATGCGTAAATGAAGAATTTAGTTAACACTGTATTCAGTAAATATTCTGGCGTTTCATAATCATATTTTAATGTTATCTCCATCGTTATATCATATATTATTTGTCCAAGGCTTTTCCCTCTGCGATATTCATATTTGTATTTCATAAATCAGTCCAAGAAAGCAAATTTAGTTACACCAACAAAGGCTAATTTATGAAAAATTAAGCGATTTTTGGAATAGATTTTTGACAAAAATTTGAACTTAAACCAGAAATATTCTAAACCATTTAAAAAATTTGTGGTTATCTTTCTGAATATAAAAATAGTAAGATTCGTGAACAAGAAAAATTTCTCGAGTCATCGACACATTAAAACTAATTATTGGTGGCATTCTTGTAAATATGAAAGATCATTTTTTAGTTTAATATTCTAAAGGAGCAATAATAGCTATCTAGAAGCTATCTAGAAGCTTATTTGCTTTAGAAAAAAGTTCTCTAGAACTTTCTATTATAAAATGATCTTAAATTAAGATTAAGATTAAGATTAAATGATTATTTGTTTTTAAAATGATTGCAAACTGTCTTTCATCAAGAGTATTACAAAATGATTTAATCAATGAGTGAGATGGTAAAATTGACATGCTTCAGACAAGGATAAATTCGTACACATATAAGTTTCTTAAAAAATCATGTCGAGTATTTATTAATGGTTCTCCTTTTCCCGATTGTTCTCATAGGACAATCGAGGAAAGGAGAACCATAAATAAATACACAAAATGATTTTTTTTTAAACTTATATATGTACGACTTTATCCTGATGAGGAAAACGGATCGTTTTCGAAACTTCGAAGATTGAAAGAAAGTGTATATTAACATCGCAATTGCGTTGGTCTGAAGTATGTCAATTTTACCATCTCACGCATTGATTTAATCATTTAGTATTATACCACTCAGACAAATAACATCGGTTTCCAACACCTTTGTAAGAGTATTAAAATTTAAATGTATTACAGTTTCATTTATCCCATAATAAATTGCATTGGTATTGAAACATGCGTCTTTTGATTGTCTTGTTTTTATAACTGAGAAAGTGGGCACCCTACGCAAAAAAGAAATTTTGCTGTTTAACATTCTATTGTGACTTGTGTCGTTTTCCCATAAATTTTTGCGATTTTGTCAAGAATGTTCTTTGTTAATTTTCAATTACATTTTTTAGAAATAAAACGAAAACAACGCGTCCTATAGAAAACTTGTTTATTATTTTCATAGCGTGTGTGGTTCTTCCCAAACTTTGATTCTTTTAGTTTTTAATATTAAAATAAGAACTACCTTACATTTTTTCCATGTTTTCAATGTTCTGTATTTATTTTTTTCACAACTTTGTGTCATTTGTCCAAGAATGAAATTTTTTATTTTTCATGTTTTTTTACGAATAAAACAAAAACCACGCATCCTATCAAGGATTAAATAATAAATAATTTTAAGAAATATGATTTTTTTATTTCCCAATTTTTGTGAATTGACATTTTCTCGTATCTTGTATAGGTTGAAAGCAAAATGGAATTTCGAATTTTTCATTATTTTTTGTGTGATCGAAATTGGAATATCCCATTTGAAAAAATATTTTTTAGAATAAATGTAACTCTTAAGATTGATGAACTATATTATTTGTGGTAAAAAATAACAACATTTCGCGATTAGCAAAATATTTTTTTTAACAAGTAATAATGGTGGACACAATCTAAGATTAGTGTTGTAATACTGCAATACTGTAATACTGTGTAAAGGTTAAGAAAAAAAATCTGCCCGCTGCGCGGGCACATGCTTGAATGAAACTTTATAAAAAATATCTCTTTTAGATCACAGTATTTATAAACGTCTTCGTATTCTATGAATTTTTCTACTTAATCAAGTATAGGTAAAGATTAAGTTGCTCAAAACTCTGTAAGATTTTAGGTACACATTCTCATCGTTACACTCGCGCTGCGCGCTCGATTTATGACAGAAATTTGTAAATGTATATTTTCTGAACCACCTGAAAATGAAGAAAAAACTATGCTCCTGTTTTGGACATTTTTTCTATCTCGCGTTGTTATTCTAAGAATAAGATTTTTGTTTTCATTCTATTTTTTATGGATAAAGCAAAATATCCTACAAGCCTTTTATATTTTTTACGTATCTCACGCCTTTTGGCGTAATATTGGAATTTTAAATTCTCTGCATATTACTTAAGATAAATAAAAACCAAATTACGAATCCTATTGGAAAATGGTTAAAAGACATTTTGTAGGATTTTTCAAAGGCTATAATTTCTCTTTGAAGTTTTTTTTCGTAGTTTGCGTCGTTTGGCCATTCTGATACTTTCTAAATCATAAATGATGAGAATCTAATAATTGATTAAAAATTTGGATCTCTATTTTTTTGGTTGAATAACTTTTTCTATCAATTTGTTTTCGTACGTTTTGTCGTTTTTCTACAATTTTTTCATTTTTATTTTTAATGTCAGTTTTACGATTAAAACCGAAACTACGTCTCATAGCAAAAAGTGATTAATAACGAATTTTTAGATATTTTTTGGTATCATAATTTTTGTTAATTCATTTTTTTTCGCATCCCGCCTAGTTTGACCAAAAAATTGAATTTTGGATTTTTAATTTTTCGTGCAATCAAAATTTGAATTTTTGATTTTTCAAGAAAATCCAAAAAGTTATGTGATAATCTTAAAGGGCTATTAAAAAACAATGTTTTTCTTCTCTTGACTTTTTTTGATATCGTGCGTTTTTTGGCTTAAAATTTTTATTTTTGATTGATTAAAAAAATTTTGAAAATGCTGTAACTCTGAGAATATTTTTTTTTATAGAAAAAATTCGTTAGGATAAATTCTTTACAAAAATTACAAGATTAAAATTTTTTATACGAGTAGTTTTCTGACATGATGCTTTATTCAAAACTAACATTTTAAACATTACAAATCCGTAACTAAATGTAAACTGCTTTAGAATCCCTTCATAAATTGAAGCCATACGTCGTAGAACGTATATCTTATTCATGGTGTGCGTCAGTCATGACAGATGCCAAAGCTGTATTTACATGGAGACGATTTGGGAGCATAATAGCGTTTTTCGCCAGCGCATTGTATAGGTGCCAACTGTTATATACTTACCCTATGGAGAAAATGTTCCTAGATACAAATGGGTTGATTGACAGCCCTGCGATGGCAATTATGGTATAAGGAAAAAGTTTTTGCTTTATTTTGAAATAAACGACACATTTTTTGGGAAGTATCACACTTTGCTGTTGTATAATGTGAGGTATGTACTGCAAAAGTTGCGACGCTAACAAATCCGATGATAGGCTAGAGAACATTTTGCATTTATGAATTTTTTTAGATAAACTGAATTTGTAGGGTGTCAAGAGAATGAAAAATAGTTCTTAATATTCAGAGGAAAATTTTAAATGATTGTTTTCTAATGAAATTTGGGAGAATTATTTCATAAAAAATTTTAAAAGTGTATAAACTATTTTCGAGAACAATTTTGCAATTTCGCCATATTACATAATTTCTGAAAAAATTCGAGTAAGTTTAAGAGATTAATTAAAATAATTTTTTATTTCAAGAAATTAATTTTAAGAGATTATTTTTAAAAAATTCCAAATTTTCATAGAAGGAATGACAAGATTTAAAAAAAAAAGAATATTCTTAATATTCGTATGAAAAATAAAAAATAAAATTTATTTTGAAAAATGCACTTCAAGAGAAAATTAAAAAAGGGTTTTAAACATATCAAAAGGTTACCTACAATTTCGAAAGAGCGTAAAAGATTCTAAAGCATACTTAAAAGCAAACTTTTAAATACAACTTAAAAATATTTGTAGAAATGTAGATTTTTGAAGAATTAAAAAAAAAACCTTTATGATCCTTAAAGAATTTCGAAAAGTTTTAAGAGAATAAGTCAATTTTTTTCAAATTCCTGGGAAAATTTAGAAGATTAAAAGGCATTTTTTTACATTTTGCATGGTTTTTAAAAATTTTGAGAAAAATTCGAGTCAGTTAAAAATATTGTCAGGAATTGAAGACATTTTGAATAGATTAGAAATATTTAAAAACTTCGAAACATTTCCGAAAATTTATCCAATATTTATTGATTTCTCCAAATTTTATAAAAATTATATAAATTTAAAAACAAACTGAAAATACTTATTTTCTTGTACTCAATTCTCGGCATTTAATTTTAACTCGAATTAGTGTTAAAAAAATGTTAACAAAAAAATATTTAATTGGAATTTTTATATTATATTATTATTATTATGAATCTGATTTTGTATTCTTTCTGGTATTGAAAACCAGTTTTAAATTGGTGAATTTCAATTATTACTTACATCAGGTGACTTTAGTATTTGCATGAGTAAAAAATATTGAAAAAGCATTTAACGTTTTACATCAAAATATTGTTTGATTTATTTCTAGACAATACTTCAGCTTAAAAAAAGTTTTTTTTTTAAAACGTATATCATGTTTTTGAACGTAATATAAAAAATGTTACGTAACCGCGTTGAGGGGAGGGGATCGAAAAGAAATGTCACAGACTGTTACATGGGAGGGGGGGGGGGTTGAAAAAAAATGTTCCGTAATATGTGAACGTAGTCTTTTTATTTCTGGTTAAACAAACTAATGATATTTTTTACAAGGGCAACAGTGCACTTTGCTTAATTACTCAATTCAAAGTTAAATAGCGATGTGCATAACCAACCAATCTGAAGCCTTACGCGGCGGGATTTTGCAAACGCGAATGGCTAAGTTATAAAGAGTTTAACGTGTAAATGAAGAATTTTGAGAACAAAAGTTTTGTATTGAAAGTATAATAAAAGAAAAAGTCCAAAACCTATTCCTTTTAATCGACTTCGCAATATTTAACAAAACGGTATTAGGCAATCAAAAAATTGAAGACTGTAAAAGGAGGAATTGAAAGGATTAAAATAATTTAACTTTTTGAAAACACTAAATTGAATTTACTTATCTGGCTATTCACTTTATAATAAATAGATATTTTATAATAAATGTTGCTCTGTAATGCGGCCGGGGGAGTAGACATGATTTGAACGTTACAATAACATATTTTATCTTAATCTTAATTGTAATATAATATAACGTATCAAATTATAATTGCCTATTATAAAAATGAACTCATATATATTAGGATAATCCAAAAATGCATTGCAACATTTTTTTTCACTCTAGAGGGCAAGTCACTTCCCAAAAATTTTGCATTTTCAGAGAAAAAAAATCCCTATTTTTTTTAGATATTCAAAGAAAGGATGGATATTCAAGGTCGTATAAGCGTCATTTCCAATTTTTAACGGGAGAGCAGAACAGCGCTCGCATTTTTGGTAAATTTAATATTTTTTAAAAAACTCACGATTGCTTGTCCATTATAAGGCAATACGTCACTTATTCAAGTTTGAAACGATTTCGATTAAAATTGAGGAAGATACGACCACTTGAAATTTCTCCACGTATGAGTCGAGGGGTCTGGCAGTTCAAAGTCATATATCAACCATTAGCTGGAACGCGTTTTCTCGAAGACGTCGTGTGTTCCGCGCCGCTGATGCGACTTTTCTTGTTTTCCACGACGCAATTAACAATTTCTCCGGAAATATAGGACCTAGAACATTGCTTCTTGAACCAAAATGTTTGCAAGTGAATGTAATAATAAAATGAAATGCACGGTTTGACGATTTTTAACATTAAAATATATTTTTTTATACGTGAAAGACAAGACGAAATATTTAACTTGACATAAATGCAGGCAAACAGTTGGTTATCACTGAGTCAAATGTTTATACACATACAGATACATTTTGTAGATCCTACTACACGAAAGTCCGAAAGTGTCTGTAAAAACACGATATTTACATAAGGCTCCATTGGTTTTTATACGACTATGAATTGCCAATAGGCCGCCAGTTACCGAAATGCAATGTTTGAAAAATTCTAATAATAAAGCTATTGCGAATTTTGACTTGCTCTTATTGCCGAAATGTTGGCATCAGCTTAGAGTTTCGAAAAAAAATAATAATTTTGAAAAATTGGCGGTTATATGATTTTGAATATCCACACTTCAAATGTTAACATGCGCCATCGAGCACTTCGAAATCCCATTTAATTAACGTGGGGAAATTTTGGTTTTTTGAAATGGACAATTTGAATATTTTCCATGGCTTTTGAAACCATTCTTAATTGTTAAAATAAATTTAACTTATTTAAACAATTATTTATTCTCAAATTTTTTTAAATAATCGTATTTGAAAAATAAAATCTAAGAGTTCGTAATTACTTGCTGGAGTATTCCAATCTTTAAAGACATGTAATTATTTTAACAATTAGTTCATATTTATTTTCAAACTTTCTAAAAATTGACTCAGAGATGTCCACTTTTTCCTGAAATTTGTATCCTATGCTACTTTTTGAATAATAATTACATAATTCTTAGACATTTCGTCTAATGTTTACCAAATTTCTATTTGTTTAAGCAATTTTTATTTGCGCAATCAGTTTTTTTCAATCAATTTGAGAAATATTATTTAAATAGAATACATACAATTATTTTACTAACTGCGCAGTGTATAGAAGGAATATATTAACCGTATTTTAATTGTTTAATTAATTACTTTTTTTAATAGTCATAAAATTGTATTTTCAGAACTAAACATAATATTGAATGATTTCGAGAAAGAAAATTCTATTAAAAAGTAATTTCATTATTTAAACAATGTTTATTCCTTAACCATCCATACTGAATTTGAAGGAAACTCGAAGAAAAAAACATTAATTAATTGTATGAAGAATGACAAAGATTTCAACAGAATTTACTACTCGAAGTTATTCAATATTATGTTTAATTCATTAAATACGATTTTAAAAATATTTTTGGGAAAAAATAATTGTTTAAACAAATTCATTTTGTTCAGAAAATAAGAAAGTTTAATATAATCTTTCTATACACTATACAGTTAAAAAAATTGTATGTGTTCTATTTTATAATATTTTTCAAAAGCTTTCAAAAGCAAATACAGATTTTTTAAGCAAATAGAAATTTGTTAAACATTACAAAAATTGTAACAAAATTATGTAATTATTCAACAAAAAGTAGCATAAGATACCGACTTGAGAAAAAAGTGGACATATCTGGTTAAATTTTTTTATATTTTGAAATTAAACAATAATTCGTTGTTTAAATAATCACATCATATTTTTTTAAATTTTAATATTTAAATAATGTCTAACTATAACATTAGAAATGAAAGTTATTAATATGTTTTTATTTCGTAGACACACTTCTTCAATTATAAAAAAACTTAGCACGTTTCGATTAGACCCGGAAGTATGTATCGGATCAAACTGTAATTTGAAACTGTTGCAGTTTGTAGTGCTCTCTGTGAGTTTTTATTTATTTGCGTTTGATTTTTCTACTTTATTAGTATGTGTTTTTGTTTTTGATGCCCGCTCCCGACCAGCAAAACCTCGGCTTCGCCTCAGTTTTGCAAAAGTCAGGCGGGTATCAAATCTCTATCGACTACATATGATAAATCAGCTGATAGTAGAAATCAAAATCTGCACGTCGCGTTACATAATGTGACCTATAGGGTGCGCTGCCGCGAGCCACAAAAGTTAAAGCAGTAGCTCTTATATAGTCGAGTGCAACCTAGCAGTGGACAGCACTTTTATGTTCAATAATATTAATTTATTAAACGTACTTTCGGTCTAGGACGAAGAAAAATAGTATAATATTTCTAGAGTCGAAAAATAATTTACTTTTTATAAATATCTAAAAAAAACAACAGTAAAATACGTAAACGGTTTCAAAAAATATAATAGTCTAAGATCCGAATATAAAACGACATTCACCCATTCGTTTACGCGATGAAAAGTATTTTATATCAAAGTTAATATGTTAAAAAATATATCGCGAGTAGGGTGCCTAAAAAATTTCAATCAAGACTATGATTAATTAAAAATTAAAAAATGACTTTAAAAAAAATTGCAATCGTTCATTTTCGAAACAAACTATATACTAATCGAAAGTATGAAGCTTATAGAATATACAAGCGTTGGGTTGTCTAATTTTTTTCCCATCAGAACTATTGGGTTGGCAGGTAACAACAGGTAAGTTGATACTAGTATCTTGCACCAATCTGTTTACGCAAACAACCTTATATCAAAATAAAGATAATTATATTACCAACACGATGATATAAGGTCTGCGAAAATCTGTTTTGAATTCCGGTTCTCCAGTTTTAAAACGCGAAATATTGGTTTGAATAGAGCTGTGCGACAGAGAGGTCTGAGTGAACTAGCCGGTGCGATAGAAGAGGACGCTCGATGTCCAAGAATTTTATTAAAAAAAACTTTTTCAGGGCCAGAAACGCCATTTTGTTTTTTCAAAACACAACAGTTTTGCTGAATTGTGCTAAGCTTTTGGTCCATCGTGCAGTAAAAATAAAAAAAAATAAATAAAAATTGGAGCCAAAATTAAAAAAAAATTTTCTGGGCCAGAAACTCCATTTTCTTTTTTCAACAACAAAATTGTGCTGAATTGTGCTAGGTTTATGCTCAATTGTGCCGTAAAAGATTTGAAAAAAATTCAACATTTTAAACAAAATTCACAAAAGAACATTTTTTGTGACATTACAAACAGAAATGTACAAAATGTGAATTTCGAAAATCTGATATTTGTGATAAGTTATGCTAGACGTGCAAAACAATTATTGTCCAACACACTTTCTACTTAGGTCTATATTTTTTGATGAAACACTAGTTTCTTTTTCATCGGAATAACTTTTGAGATCAAAACATTTTTCAAGATGCGAGTTTCGAAAATCTGAAAGTTGTGCTTGGTTATGCTCTGCGTCCAATTTCGAAATTCGTATTTTCACATTTTTTTAATTTCAAAAATTATTCTGATAAAAAAGAAACTAGTATTTCATCAATAAATATGGTCGTAAGTGAAACGTATGTTGGACAATAATTGTTTTGGACGTATAGCGCAGCCCAGCAAAACCTTTATATTTCCGAAATTCATATTTTGAAAGATTTTGGGTTCAAAAAATTAATTTAATACAAAAAACTTGATTTTCACCAAAAAATATGGTTTTGAGTAAAAATTGTGTAGTTCAATAATTGTTTTTCACGTCTAGCACAACCAAGCAAAACTTTTAGATTTTCGAAATTCGCATTTTCAAAATTTTTTTGATTTCAAAAATTATTCTGATGAAGAAGAACCTAGTATTTCATGAAAAAATATAGACCTGAGTAAAAAGTGCATAGGACCATAATTGAGGGTCCGGATACAATAAGGGGTCGAGCGCTCGAAACCCCGAATAGTAATTGACCAAAAGTCTTATGGTACCCAAATTTTAAAGTTCCAAAAATTAAATTAAAAAAATACAGGCTTATAGATAATACGAAGACCGAACTTTTTTTATTTAAAGTTGATCTTTTCGATTTATATTTTTAATAATAAAATTGAAAAACCGATGGACAAAATTTCGCCAAATTCAATTATATTTTAAAACATAAATCGTATCCGCTCAGACAAATATTATTGAAACTGTCTGAAACTTGGTATACATACGCACTATACCCTATCGATGCCTTTAAAATAAAGAAAAAAGTTTAAAATGCCATTTGTTTAATAATAATTCATTACAAATGGAGATCTGACGGTAAGCACGTTTTTCTAGATTCGGCGAAGAAAAGTATCGAGGGAACTTTAGAGTTGAAGCAACTTCCGTCAACTTACCGTCAGGTCTCCATTTGCAATTAATTATTATTAAACAATTTAGGATTTTAAACTTTTTTCTTTGTTTTGAGGGCACCGCTAGGGTATAATGCGTAGGTATACCAAATTTCAAACAGTTTCAACAATATTTGTCTGAGTGGAGATTATTTACGTTTTAAAATAGAATTGAACTTGGCGAAATTTTGTCATCCTTTTTTCAATTTTATTATTAAAAATATACTTCTGAAATAAAAACTTTAAATAGAAAAAACTTCGGACTTGGCATTATCTATAAATCTGCATTTTTTTAAATTTAATTTTTTTAACTTTAAAATTTGGATACCACACGACATTTGGACAATACTTTTATGCGTTTTCTAGCGCTCGTCCCCTTATTGTATCTGGATCGTTCATTGTTTTGCAAGCCTAGCACAACCATAAACAATTTTCATATTTTAGAAATTCGCATTTTGAAAATTTTTGGATTAAAAAAATTCTCAGGAAAAAAGAAATTAGTATTTCATACAAAAATATAGACCTGAGTGAAGAGTGTAGTGGACAATAATGACTTTTTTACGTCTATTACAATACAGCACAATTTTTATATTTTCGAAATTTGCATTTTTAAACAATTTTGGGTTCAAAAAAGTAATTTGAGGCAAAAACCTAGATTTTCATCATAGACAATACTGTCTGATTTTCGAAATTCAAATTTTGTACATTTTTTTTGTAATGACACAAAAAATGTTCTTTTTTGAATTTTGGTTCAAATTTTGACTTACAAAATATAGTTTATGGAAAAATGAGCGTAAACCTAGCCCAATTCAGTACATTTTTTTTATCGACAAAAAAACAAAATGGCGTTTCTGGACCGGAAAAGTTTTTTTTTTAATGTTGACTCCAATTTTGACTTTTTTGACAAATTTTTTGCTGCAGGATGGACTACAAGCCTAGAACAATTCAGCACAACTGTGGTTTTTTTTTCGAAAATACAAATTAGCTACATATTTCCCTCGCATACAATTCATCTATTTATTTAACTTTCTCTTTGTTAATGCACTCCTCATTTTCATGTAGACTTCAAGATGGTTTTCTTTGAAAATCTTGATCCAATTGAAAATGTTCGGAATAAACACGTAAAATTCATTGATTAATTTGGAATGATAGCTCAATGTTCAGGAGGGAAATTCGTCATGCTTGGTACGTAAGTTTTCCAAATATAATCGCAAAATTTATGAACTCATTCGTCTTCTGGTTTGATAGGCATGAGATCTTCGACGAAACATTTAACCTCGTCTATTGGATCCAAAAAAGCAAGACCAAAGAAGTTTTTTAAGAAAGAACCTATTTTCGAAAATTTTCCTCCCGCCTTCCACTCTTTAACAACAAAAAGCAGAAAAGGCATTAGAACGGAGGGTGAAGGCTCTACCCGCTGTGTTTCCCTTACCGATCCGCAAATCGACTTCAGCCCTTCTCTTGGATCATAGGTCCATTTACCGTAATACCCTGGATCCGTTTCTGTTTTATCCATTCAACGAGCAAGCATTCTATTACACCATGTTGCCCTTTGTCAAGCTTACTTATTTTTTTAAAATATTTGTTTCCATCTATATTTTATTTATTTTTAGCATCAACTTTGCGCATGCCCTCCTCAACATCTTGTTCTTAGCGATACTTCTCTATTATAGATCGTCTGACGTCTTTTTTCTTCCTGTCTTCCTTTCGAGTTTTACCTAGAATGATCATTATAATTACAATATGCCATTACTAATAAGCAGTATTAAATTATGAAAAAATTCATTCGTTTTAAAGATCTGCCTTCCAAGTTTGACAATTTTGCTGCCGCATTTTTTCAAAACTATTAGCCTTTTATATCAAAAATTCTTAATAACCAATTTCACTTTATTATCTAATTTATTTCTATAATCTGTAAGATTTCAAGAGACAAGAAAAACTAAATTAGGTTCAAAATCTTATTTTGAAGAATCCGAAAAAATTAGAAGCTTTTTAATAATTTCGAACTATTTGAGGGGACTAAATTTTTATTAAGATTTATGGAATATTTTAAATGCTTTAGGTTTCATTTAAAAAGAATAATTTCAGTTTTTGCAGATTTCAAAATGTGTGGAAAAAGAATATGGGAGACTTTGAGACCATTGGTTTTGTTAATATTCGGGAAAGTTTTAAATGATAGTTTTGTAATGAATTCTAAGAGAAAATTGAAAAAGACTATAAAATATTTGTAATTATTTCCTGAAATTTTTAAAAGGGATGTAACAGATTGGTTGTGTTAGCCGCACAAAATGAGGTCGCACAGTGAGGAAAACAAAATGGTGGACTCTGGCGATATGCGAAGTGACAGCTCCGACAGTTCTGTGTTGTCGTTTGTTTAAGGTTATTTTTGCGATCCAAAAGTCGTCCAAAATGTTCTAAAATGTAAGTATCGTAAAATTCTATAAAATCTATAAAATTCCCGAGCATTTCCCGGTCAAGTCGCCACCCTGAAGGTCTTTAAAATAATTCAAAAGATTACAAATTAATTCTTAGAGATCGATAGAATTCTGCAGAATTGACTCTGAGGAATGCAAAATACTTTAACGTGTATTCTAAATATTTCACAAAAATTAGAAAAAAAACTTCAAAGGAATGCAAATTATTTCAAGTTAATTTAATGATTTTGCAGAATTCGAAAAAGTGTGCATCCTAATCCAATAGCAGTTCGTCCGTCAACCAGTTCCTGAATTTCGAAAGTTGAACATTTTTATTGTTTTTTAAAAATAATTATTTTAATTCAAAATATTACATGTGAAGTCTAAGAATTCAACGTGAATTATAAAGATTTAAAGAAAATTAAAAAAAGTTTTAAAAGGTTTCAACTGACGTGTAAATCCTAATTCATGGGTAGTTAACCCATGGCCAAAGGTCGTAACTTTGGAAAAAGAGTGAGAACCCGTTACTATTCGGGTTTTGGAGCTGACGGTGGGCGAGGACAAACCCGATAGAATATGGCTCCAGATGTAAACGCTTTTGTTGGTTCACGCCTGAGTGACCACCGCACACTCTGCGCACCTCCTTTTACTCATAACTGTGGCGCGGCGTACATTCTCGGAACGACTATATCGGGGAGTTCTATTTCGGGGTGTTACTGTAGTAGAAAAGAGTTCCTTTCTTTCAGAAGAATTCAGAGAATTCAAAATATTTTATTAAATTCTACATTAACAGGGTTAATAGTTAGGACGATTATTGATAATTTGCAGTAATGTACGAATTATTTAGGCTCACTGAAATTATTTGTGTTAAGCTCGCCAAATGTCGGTGAACCTAACCTAAATTTCCATTTTTTCCATGCACATAATTACGGTGAGGCACTATTTTATTTCGAACACGTTTAAATAAAAGAATCGATTTCTTGCCAAATCGAACTCCAGCCCATCCGATTTAAACAGACAAACACATTCGTAATAGCATTTTTTTTAAATTTTGAATGCCCGAAGCAAGGTGAAGTAGGTCTTTACCTACATACAAGTTCAATGATTTTCTTCTACCCGCCATGACAAGGAACGACAATATTCCTCGGGCACTATCCCTACGCAAGGGTTTCTGCTGAATATGGTTACAATAATTAATAAGCAGTTGCGGACAAGTGTCCAGGAGTGGTCCCGAAGGAATTAACCCCCAAGCGGAGGCGTGAAAACCGTACCGAAAGCTGAATGGCACCTAGGTAAAGTGTTTCGATCTGTGACTCTGGGATATTGGTCGATCTCTCAGAGTATACAGCCTTATTCTTGCATGCGGAGCTCTACAAGGATGGTCGAACCTCTTTCCCTAGCTTCTCGTGGGAAAAGCAATGATAACATCAAACATAGTTCTAGTAAATGCAGTTGAAACAATTGAACGTAAAAGGACAATGGGTCAATCAATATTGCCGAATAACCTAGAGATGGAGGAGCCAATCAAGACGACTACATGCTCTGTGGTACGAAAAACATCCAGAGCTCTCGCACTTTTCACATCAACGTCTGCGAAACCATACCGAACAACTACAAATAAGGGGCTAGGTAAGCAGAGCATTCATATTCTCTCAAATCCAAAGATCTGACTGAATTGGATGACGAGT
>JAWWLR010000155.1:83818700-83831441 GCA_035041075.1 Acraspis erinacei | reverse complement strand
CAGCGGTAGCCAGTTAATTTTAAATTTAAAAAAGTCAAGTAATCGATACGCTTTCTGCTTTCTTCAGTTTGTTTTGCTTACTTTGGTTAAGTCCATCAAAATCGGTCGGTCGAGAGAAAATTTTAAACGATATTTAAAAGAAAACCCCGCAAAGTGCATCCGCGAAGTTTTTGTAAGTGATAGATATAAGTTCAAATAATTTATTCACGCAGATAAATTTTTGTTTAAAAATGTATATTCGGAAATATGCGAGTTTGAAAATGGTGTTTTTTGCTAATTCTCAGGTTGTTGAGGACGAATATCTTGAAGAATTAGTTTTGATGAGCAGTTTTACCGAACACGCTGCAAAAGGTTGGTACGAATCCTTATTGTAAAAAAAGTTTTACAATTTTCGGTGGTATATTTGGCTTATAATAAATTATCAAAGATTGCGATAATGACACATTCTGACAGGTCACTTAAAACACATTTTTCCCTCTACTATTTCAACTACAACCACAAAATATCATTATATATAATAAATTTAAATCATCCCTAATCGCACTGTTGCTCTCTACTTAATCTTAAACAAGTAAGTTTAGTGTTTAATTTATTTGAAAAATGTCATACTATCGCCATTTTTTACACGTACACAAGTTTTCAATAATTTTTTGTGGCTTAATAAAATAATTTATTATTCTTAAAATACACAAATCGAATCTAGAAATATAAGAAATATTTATAGAGCAATTAAAAAAAATTCTAAAATTTGACCGCAATCGGTTTCAGGTGATCATTCATGGAGTGACCCTTCTTTTTTCGAATCCTGCATAGTTTGAACACTAAATGGAATTTTGGATTTTTCATTATTTTTTATGCAATCAAAATTTGAATGTTCCATATTCCAAAAAAATAAAAAAGTTGATTAATTTGATCCGTTCATTATTTCGAGAGTTATTGTATTTACGGACGTCTCGAAACGTGGATATGCGTTGAAAATCTGTGGTGTCAAATTTCGGACAATTCTAATACTTTCTTAATCATAAATGATGAGAATGTAAAAATACGACATTGAGAACCAGAAAATGGAATGTTTTATAGGAGCCTGTCATTAAAAGAATAGTAAATGAGTTTCAAATGAAAATTTTCCGGTGAAAGAATGCCTTCATCAAAATTCGTTTCCACTCTTAGATAGAAGTTTTTAATTAACATTTCGTCGTTATGCTATTTTATTACAGAAAATATATGAACACAAAGGTGCACATAATTTATGGGTAGTAAAAAGAAGGATGATCACATATTTCCGACATGCAGTGGTATATGAGCTACTATTTGTACACCATCCTCAATAAATGCTGCATAGCTCGGTTTATTGCTAATAAAAATGAAGAAAAAAACATTCTGGAAGGGAGGGCTGCAGAATATTTTGCAGGAACATTCGAGCATGAAATTCCGAATAATTTTCCGAATGGTTAGAACAGCAGTATAGGGGCATGGTTACAGGGGATGCTTAAGGTTGATGTGTAGATATCTGTGTGCCTATAAGGCAGCAGGGGAGGAAGTTGCTCGGTCGAAAGCGATAAACTGCAGTCGTTTCTCGTTACGTGAACGGATGGCGCGCCAGGAAAGATTTTCCCGTTGGGTCACGTGCGAATGGCTCGACACGGCACGAGATGAAAATCGTTTGCTCGTTTGCACGCTCGCATTCGAAAAGGCCGGATATTCGCGTGTCGTCGCGACACCCGACGCTCAAACACTCGAATGTCGTCTATTCCGTATATATATCGGTACTTATTGCAAATACTGCACTAGAGAATAATTGCCTGGTTATGACTACTTTCTTGACGCTTTTAAAGGTACTCTGTTGGAAACGTCTATAGCGATTTTTCTATAAATGTAATGGATCCAGTTGAAACTATCAATAAAAAATTGATATATTATAGTTTAACACTGTAAAAACTAGAGATCTCTTTTTTACGATATCGTTTTTTACGTGTCCTGTTTTTGAATAGGATAACTTTATGCTGTTATTTTCAGTGTAAAACAAATAAATCTGGGTTACCACCAGTGGCCTCATTTGAGTACCACTCGAGACTGTTTTTTATGAGTCATATTTTAATACCGAAAGTAAAGGGGTCATCCATAAACTACGCAGCCTGTCTAGAGGGGGGAGGGGAACACTGAAAGACTACAATGAGCCACATGGGGTGGGGGGGTTTCATCTGCGGTACGGGGCTTTACATCGATATACTTTTATTCTGCATACACTAGGGTGGTCCAAACATGCATTGCAAATTTGTTTTTTCACTCTAGAGGGCAAGACACGCCCCCCTCCCAGTTTCCATTTCCGGAGAAAGAAAATCCGTCATTTTTTTTTAATTCGAATATTAACACACCCTCACCCTCCCACAGCGCCCCAAATTTTCTAAAAATTGAGCCAGAGATATCAAGCTCATTTTCAAAATAATATCCTATGCTACGTTTTGTTGAACAATTATATAATTTTGATACATTTTGTTTAATATTTAATTAATTTTTATTTTAAAAAATCTTTATTTGCTCAAGCAGTTTTTTGCGATAACTAAAAAAATTAAATAAAAGAGAACACATGCAATTATGTTTCTGACTGTATAGTGTATAGAAAGAATACATTAGCCACTTTTTAATTGTTTAAAAAAATAGAATTTGTTTAAATAATTACTTTTCCAAAAATACTTGAGAAATCGTAATTAAGTGTATGTCTCCTATTTGATTTTATTTTTTTTAGTTAACGAAAAATAAAGGCTTGATCAAATAGAAATTGTTTAAACACATCTCTGTATCAATTTTTAGAAATTTTTAAAATAAAAAATAAATAATTGTTTAAATAATTACATAATGTTTTTAGAAAAATTTAATACTCCAAAAAATAACAAAATATTGCATTTCAATCAGAAAATACGATTATTTTTTACATTTTTGGGGAATAAATAATTGTTCGAATAATTTAAATTTGTTGAAACAATTGATAATTGTGTGAAAAGTCTTGGGAAATATTTAAATTGTTCATTAGTAATTATTTGTAGCACAGAGACGAAGAAAATTTCCAAAAAGTAACAATAATACGTAAATATTTAGTTTTTTTTTTAATTTTCGGGGCGAATTTTGGGTCGCTGCGAGGGGGGTGAGGGTGGGTTAGGAATAAAAGTTATTAGTATTATTAATATTCAAATTTTGAAAAAAATACGGATTTTCTTTCTCCGGAAATGGAAACTTCGGGGACGGGGGTGTCTTTCCCTCTAGAGTGAAAAAACAATTTTGCAATACATTTTTGGACCACCCTAGTGTATACAAAATAAAAGTATATCAATTTAAAGCCCCGTATCAAAGACGAAGTCCCCCTTCCCATGTGGCTCATTTTAATCTTTCAGAATTTCAACAGAGAAAATTTCGAAAATTAAATACCGCAAAAAAATAATATCGAAATTGACCTCATGCATTCAATTAATTCACATATTTAACCCAATATCAAATGACTTCTTTCCGAGAAACAATTGAATATGAGTTCCACCAGTGGTCTCATTTTAGTACCACTCGAGACTATTTTTTTTAGTCTTATTTTATTACCTGCTATTAGCCCTAAGATAATACTTTTTTGAAAGTGTTTCTATATATCTACGCTGTTAGAAACTTTGATAGCGATTTTACTATAAATGTTACAAATATTCTGGTCTTAGTTAGAATTTTTAGTATATTGTTTAGCATTATGCTGCATAAATCGCCTCTGTTAGGAGATGGGTAAGTCAAAGGTTGGCTATTCGAGATATTCTCTGCTTCAGTGAATATAGTTTGCAAAACTTCTTCAGTTGTATGATTTTCTTTAAGAATAACTGGAATTTCATTCAATAACTACTGTTCATCTATTTCTTCTAAAGCTTCTATCAATTTTCAATTTACCCCTTTTAAATTAGTTCCATTAGCGGACCACATTTGAAGAACATGTCCTCGACGAGCAAGAAGTATTCCGATCGACATTATGCAGGAATCCGCAGTTAATAAATTCGCAATTTCTACATGAATTTCTCCGCTAATCAGGCAGGTAAATAGAACTCCGCAGACAGTGAATGGTTTTTTGTAAATTAATAATCTGTATTTTTGTAAGTTTCCCATAATATGTACTATTGATCTTTCTTTTAGCAAATTTTATAATGATTTTAGATGTTATGGACAAAACAGCTATTTTTCGGAATATAAAATTTCTTTCGAAGTTCATTTAATACATTATCGGTTCCTTGATGTCCGGATTTCTTCTTAGTAATGTTGAATCATGGCCTTTACATATGAATGGGTTCCATCTAGGCGAATTGGCCTTCTTGTTTGAATTTTGAAAGCCTTCTACCACTCATTTTGACTCTTTTTCTATTCGTTTCCTTTTGATTTGCTTCCTTTTGATTCGTGACGTTTTCCAAATCTGCAAAAAATTCTGCATATGAGAATTTTTCCCGATATTCTTTAAGAATTTTTTTACTCATGCTGTCTTATGTAAAATTTTGATTCACGAATCATAAGTGCTTTGGCCATAGGGTCTCCTTTGATACAAACGTTTTCAAGTTGAAACACCTGTGATTTTCCTCAACATTTTTCAAATAATTATCTTTAATTCAATAATGTACCACTTTTTGATATGTAGATACCCAATTCCATCATTACATACCTAATGGCTTTTAATACTTCTCTCTCTGACAGTATTCGATGGGCTGACATTAATTCCATGTTCAGTTTGTCAAATTTTGATGAGAGTATAATGCAATCTGAGTCGGCGTTCTAAAGGATCCCTAGAATTACATGTTTTTAATTATTTTATGAAACGTTGGTGATGTGCTTTTTAGCTCGAAGAAGTTTAGATATGGATTCTAAAATCTTTGGTGAATTACTAATAAATTTACATAATTCGAATCCTGCTTCATTGTGAATTGTTATAACATCATTAATTAGTTTGATCGCCTCATGTTCACTATTGGTCCCATTCTGTAAATTTTTGCTTGTTCAGAAATGTTCAAATCTCTACAGAAGAAGCACTGAGCGTAATTTCCACACGGTTGAACATTTCGCATTTATCTGCAGTAAATGCAAATAAATATTTTCTGAATATTATGAAGACTCCGTATAGTGACATTAACCAATCAGGTCTAGTTAAAAGGTAATCATTACATGATTTACAGTTGACTTTAGCTGCTGCATCAAAGCTTACTCTAAGCTTCTCCGATTTATTTGGATTCAATATGGCAAAATGTGGTAAATACCCAAGCTGTCTTTTGTCATCATGTTCTTCATAATCGATGCTTACGGAACATCCCTTTTCAAACATCTTGTTTATGCCATAGTTTTGCTTCCTTCTTCCAAGGCAATCTAATTTCATACCTTTTATTATTTTAATTGATTATTGATATAGCAATACCTGGAGCTTTATTTTCGTTTTCCGATTGAAGTTTCTTCTTACTTTCTGCCACGCCAAAATTTTCGATAGATAAATATTTCTTCACTTCTTCATGTAGAGTATCTTGATTGACTTCGTAGCAAGCAAATACATTTTCTGGATTTATTGGATCAGTTCTCTGTTGTCCAGTCGATACACGTACTATCCACCTCATTGAAGTTTTTGAGACTCCTCTTATGCACGTTAAAACTTTCTACCCCGCACTCTTGATTGGTTCAGGTTAATCATTTCATAACTCAAAAACTAACTCAAAGTTAACTCAAAGTTCAAGACCTTGAATATTTCAGATGTTTTTCAATGTAATAGTACTTCCATTGCTTCCAGCTATAATTACTGACTTAACCCTCAGAGGCCATACCTCTCTCCAGTAACGTGAAGGCTATACGGGTGCAATTCATATGATTTCGGGGTACAATTTCCTCAGGAATTCGAATATTTTCTTTTAAAAACCGTTAAATTGGATTATCACATAAAATAGAACAATTTTTAAATGAACCTTTTTTTGGAGAGAGGGACATTTGAAACAAACTGGTGTGGCTTTACCTTTTAGTCCAACATGTCTTGCTAAGTCTGCATCCATTTTTATCGTTGCTCTTTTCAGGATGTCTCCATTAGACATCAACTGGATACATGTTGTAACTTCTTTTTTAGGAGTTACAGCGTTTGGTTTATACAATAAACGATTATGCAAACAATCTCAATTGTTAACTCCGAAAAGGCTTTGTTTGTGACAATTTTCTAAATGGGTTTTCAAACAGCAGAAACATACTTTAGCTTTTCCAGCCAACTGCCAACTTTGCTTGATGTTAGCTGCTTTAAAACATTGGTCTAAAGTATGAGTTCCATCGTTCCAAATTCTACATCCTTTGAAATAATCTTGACGTTTTCCTGTAGATTCTGGATTTTTCCTTGATTTTCATATTCATTGATCAATTTTTCCGCTGTGAAGTTTATATTGAAAAAATCACGAAGGAAAACTTGGCGACCTTCAACTTTAGTTTTAATTAAATAACTTTTCCATGGTATTATTAGATGAGAAGGAAGTTTGTTGATCAATGTAGCTGATAAGCTTCGTTTGTTAATAATTTGGCTTTCCATATTCTGTAAAGCGGTAGCAATATTGCTTAATTCATAGCTGAATCCTTCAAACTTTTATAAATCTTCCACATTTACTATCTTCCTGATTTTCATCAAAAGTTTTTCAGCAATGTGATTTGCTATTTCATAGCTTGAATTCAATATTTTCAAAATTTTTTCTGGATTCTTCGAAGTAATTAATATCATCTCAAGTTTTGCTCTGGCTGCCATAGTCAAACTCTTATTGAGTCCCAGAACATTTTCTGCTGGTGAAAATCCGCACATATCGCTCGAAAGTTTTTATTAAGAATAAAATGCTGGACAGTGATTACCAAGGCTATCACCCATAGTTTGCCTAGCGAACTTAGGGTGCATTTCTTTAGAAAGGTTACTAACCTGAGTTCTAAGTTCATTTTCTGAGTGAAACTTCTTTTCGATTTCTCTTGGTGTCATATCTCTTACCTTTCCAATTTGATTTATCCAATATTTTATTTTTGAGAATTGATCCGATTTTACGGACTCTTTGTCATCGATGAAAACACCCGTAGCAGCTTCCTTGCATAGATCAGCTTCACAATCTGCTAGATCTGATTCTTTTGCGATTAATCCTTGTTTATTTTTAACGCGAGCTTCTTTAATTTTCAGGAGTTTTTGTTTCATCTGCAAATTAACCTTAATCCTGCCTCAATCATCTGCAGAAAAATCCTTATTTATCTTATGTATTCCTATCTCCGACTGAAAAATTAAAATTTCTTTTTTAACAGTAAGTATGTCCTCTTCCAGCGCAACAATCTTTTTTCAACTTCTAACAGTTTCTTTGCTAAATTAAATTCCACTTCTGACGGAGTCTTGAAACTTAAATTTGATGACTTGCTACCACTGTAATCTGCTAAAGAATGAGTAATTTTTGATATGTGACTTATAACCGAAGCTCTTGATCTTGTGTAGTGTTCCTGGTGCTTGTTGATCCCTAGATATATTGATAAAATTAATAGTTCTAGGCGCAACGAAAAAATCTACGAAGTTTTTAACCAGCGTACTGTTTTCGAAATTTATTTTCAACATAATTGCAATCTGCATTAAACTACTTTTGGAAATCATAGATGCAATGTTTTCTATATACCTGACATATTTCTGATCTTTTTAAAATGTAAATGAACCAGACTTACGTATGTTTCGCTTAAAAAATTGCTTCTGACTTTATTACCGTACATGAGGATATGAATATCTTGTAGAACACTTATGTAAGTTTCACGTAAAATCTTCTATAGATCCTCCTTTTTCACGTTCTTGGAAGTAACTAACGTTCTTGAAAGTCTAACCATGCATGGTAACAGCACTTTTCGCGATGAGAATAGCTCGGTACAGCCCTGCACGACAGGGTCGACAGGCCGCGCCCGAGAGGGTCCGGAGTCACCGGAGGAATCCCGAAGCCTCAAGGATCGGACCGCCGATTACCGTCTTATTCTTATTTCATTTGCCCTAGTGACCACTGTTCTCTGCCAAACCGTGAGTGTCCAACGCTTTTCGATCTCGCCTTGTTTACCTTTCATGTTAACTTTCTGCAGGGGTTTCCAATAGGTAACGTGGGCAATCGCCATTACAGAGCTGCACATTGCTGCAACAGCCTGCAAACGTTTATTCAGCACTTTTTTAAAAAGTTACTTTCACTTTGTACTTTAATTGTGTTGACATTTTGACGACACTTTTTTATGGTTATAGCTGCCAAAACAATGTTCTGCGAGAATGTAACTACGAAGTTGCCACTATCGTTGCTTTACGCAATATTACTGAGTAGTTCGCTGAGTAGAACCGCTTAACAAAGGAAGTTTCCGTAGCGAGTTAAACCTTCTTGGCCTCAGCAGGTACTGCAACGAGATTTTAACTCGATAAGTTCACACAACTGATACACCTGGGCTATCGAATAGCTTCGACGGGCTTAAAGAAAGTTGCTGAACGTTGCCGAAAGTTACCGAACACGCTGAGATGCATCAGTTGATCGTGAAAATCCATTTTGAGAACGCGTGTGTAACCGGGATAACCAGTATCTTTGTTTTCGTGAATTTATGATGACGAAAAAGTTTTCGTACTTTCCGCGGGTGCAGAGTGCAAATAAAGTTATGGCCTCATAGAAATACATACATTAGAGCTCGTAAGTCAATATTTTTCACTTTATTGAATACTTGGTGCGTGCAAAGTTTTGCGGTGTTTTTGAGATCAATTTACTTTCAGAGCAAAGAAGTTTTCAATTTCATTAAATTTTGCATAGATTTTAAAATACACAAGTATTAAGTGTTAATATCTGGAAAAATAATGCAATTCAAAATTGCCTTTTATACATAGCACATAATAGTTTTTCAGTACATTCAATTCTAAAAATGTTATAGAAATACATGAATGTTCAATGAAGTAAAAAATATTGATTTACCAGCTCTAATTCCTGTATTTCAACGAGGTCACGTGTTTACTTGTACTCTGCAGCCGCAGAAAGCACAACAAATTTTCCAATATCATAATGTCATGAAAACAAAGCCAGCGGTTACCACGCTTACACACTGCTTCGAACAACAGATTTTCGCAATCAACTGATGCATCTCAGCTTGCTCGGTAACTTTCGGCTACGTTCGGTAACTTTCGCTATTCCCAAAAGAGCTATTCGCGGATATTGACGACTCATTCATTTATTCCACATGATTCAGTCGTGTAGCGAAATTGCAGAGTAGTCAAAAATTAAGGAGTCGTGCCAATACAATACTCAGTCGTCTACTTAACTTTTTTCATCCTTACTTTTTATTTTCATAGTGGAATTTTCAGCTAAAAATCTAAATTCATGTGGAAAGGAAGATGTCGAAAATATGTCGATAATCTCGGAATCTGGTCACATGACCCATGTATAATATACTCTTAAGAAGCCACTATAAAAACTTTCTTAAGAAAGGGCCCACTATGACGATCGCAGGTAGGAGATGTTTTCGCTTTTGCGAACAAATCTCAAGCATATCAATTTTAGGGTTCTGACGGGAAATCACATTTTAATCTATGCTCTATCTCGTGAAATTATACTTATGTGTGGAAGTGTTTCGGAAAAATATATAAAGTATTCATATGACACTCGGCAAATTTTGACGCGTTTCCCTCGAAAAACAGGTTTTCGAAGTTCCAAAATTCAAAATTGCCACGGCGAGACGTTTTTCATCGTATATAGTTGTACTATGGACTGACTTTTAGAACTCCTATGGGATGGCTTATTTCCACAATACTTGCTAAGATTGCTATGAAAGATTTTGAACCAAATGTCTTAGATAAATTGAATTTCAACTGCCAGTGTATGTTCGTTATGTGGATGATAACTTTCTTGTTTTTCTTATAGATAAAATTGATTTTACACTATCACTGTTTAATTATAACCATAATTAATACTATCTATTAGCTTTTTGAATCTACAATTTACTCGAAATGATAATAATTTCATTTTTACTAACTGGTTCATACAAACTTACTTTGAAAGACTTCTTAATATTTCAAACAATTACCCTATTTAACATAAAATAGGGATGGTTAAGAACCTTTTTGGTGCAGTATATTAAATATTCAAAAATAATGAAAGCTGCTGACAATTAAGCAGCATATTTTTGACAAAATACGGATGTTACCTGAGGAGGAGAATACAGAAGGGAGAGAGAGAGAGAGAATCAACAGTTTCTTGTTCAACCATCGTTTCTCTTCAGCGTTCTCCCTGTTTCTTTCAGAAATCAACCCAAGCCCTGCGAGGTAGAGACTTTTTGAATAGAGGTATACAAGATCCCGAAAACACTGGATGTGAAACCTTAGAACATCTCAGGAGGAATGTCCATCAGTCACTGCTGAAGAGGCAAAAAAAGGACTGACGGGTTCGAAGAATTTTCCCGCTGCAGGACCATATGGTATCAAGAACTTCTGGAGGAAGAAGTTTACTTCTACTTCTACTTTAGCACGTCCAGTTAATGGCCTGGATTGACTACCGGAAAGCTTTTGATTCAACCTGTCATAGACTTATTATCTCACTGTTGTAAAGCTTGAAGGTGCATGCACACATAGTGAGATGTATACAGAGATTGCCCTCCGTTTGGAAAACTGGATTTACTGTCTCATCTGGAAAATATCGTGTGACAACGAATATTGTCACGTTCCATAGGGTCGTCTTTCAGGGCGACACGACGAGTCGTCTGCTCTTTTGCATTACACTTCTGCCTCTATTTCTCGCACTACGAAATTCTTCTGGATAGCTCTGTGGCGACACTAATCATCGCGAGCATTACGTCACTCAAGTATTTTATATGGGTGACCTAAAGATCTATGCTTCTGGTAAAATCAAACTTAAGAATCCTCTAAATATCGTCAAGCAGTAGACAGGATGGATGGGTATAGACTTTAGATTGAGGTTATAAGCAGATAAAAGCATCTTGTTCGGATGATTTGATCTTTAAATCTGTCGGCGTTAAACAAGGTATCTGCGACTAACATGCTTGCCATCCTGGTTCTACTCTACTCATTTGGGACGTTACAATGGACGAAGAACGAGCCTAAGCCCTTGATATCACCAAACGTAAGATCATGCATATGCATAAAAGTTTGCATATCAATCCGTCTCTTCCTCGATTATACATTTCACGCCGTTAAGACCACGAGATGATTGGAAAATGATCGTTCCTTTACAAAGCCGCGGGGCAGGCGGCCGAGACCCTTGGCTTCAGCACAGTCAAGCAGTACACACCTGTGTACTGCTTGACGATATTTAAAGCATTTTTTCTTTTTCTTTTACCAAAAGCATTGATCTTTAGATCATCTATATTTAATGCATGAGAGACCTTATACTCGCGATGATGAGTATCGCCAGAGGTATCCAGAAGAATTTCGTAGTACGAAAGATAGAGGCAGAAGTGTGATGCAAAAAAGCAGACGACTCATTGTGTCGCCCTGAAAGACGCCCCTATGGAACGTGACGTTGTTTGTTACGACACGATATTTGCAGAAAGCGTTGATGGGCTGCTGCGTCTTTGAAGAAGCACATATCAATTAGTAGGTTTTCTCGCCATCCTGCTACACCTTTTTTCGAGCTACGTTGTTCGTACATCTCTCTCCATACAGTTCAATTCTTGGAACAATCCTGTTGTTTAGCACAGCTGTAAAGATCTTATAAAGTGTGTTCAAACACGATATTGGCCTGTGAATATCTATGTTGTACAATGTACCTTTTTCGGTAGAAGAATAGTTTGCCCTAACGCCAGCCACTTTGGAATGGGCGTTTCCAACTTTAAATATGAGGTGAATGTGCCGGCCAGATGCTGGTGTGTAGAAGTAAACTAGTTCCACCAGAAGTGCTTTATGTCATCTGGTCCTGCAACGGAAAAGTTCTTCAAACCCCTCAGTCCTTTTTCTACCTCTTCAGCAGTGATGGATGGACATTCCTCCTCGGATGTAATAAGGTTGTCGGAAAAATCCTTGAAGCGGATGATATTATCAGTATCTTCTTTCAGCTCCAGTGTTTTCGGCATCTTGTATACCTCTCTTCAAGGCTTGGGTCTATTTTTGAAAAAAATAGGGCGAACGCTAAAAAGTCACTTTGGGTCAGCAAGTAACTGTTGATTCTTCCTCTCTCATTCTCATTGTAATAAGAGGATTGAAGCTAGAGAGCAAGGAAGAAATGCAGGGGGTGGAAACGAGGCTACAGAGCATAGGGCATAAGTTGCTGTACTGGAACCAGGGTGGCCACGTGACCTGGAAACCGGGAAAGACAGAGAAATGACTGGGAATTTTATTGATCGGGGAAAAACCGGGAAATGAACAGGAATTTTATTAATGACTGGGAATTTACTTCTGATCACAGTGAAATTCAAGTTTTCATTATTTTTATGTTTTTGGTCAACTTAGAAAAGTGAGTTTTACTCAATGCATGCATTAGATTTATTTACAATATTCCTAAGAGTGAAAACATAACACATTACAGAGATAAAGCTGGAATTTTGAATGTAGCCAAGAGGAGACAATTCTTTATGGGTAACTTGATGTATTCAGTAATAAAAAATGAAGCTCCTCAGTATCTTTACAAGTTCTCCCATTTTGTAGACAAAGAGCTTTCCTCCCAGTCCAGACTTCGTTTATTGTGAGAGGTGCTCGTCTTTGGAACAAATTACCGTCTAGTTTAAGAAATTCTCCGTCACGATATCACT
>JAWWLR010000155.1:83711241-83721392 GCA_035041075.1 Acraspis erinacei | reverse complement strand
AATTGTTCTCAAGGATGTTCAGCATTACGATGCTATCATAGGTAGGAATTTCATTGACTTACCCAATGTCACTTATTACAAGGTCGACGGTAAACTGCAATTTTTAGATCGCGACCAATTTAACTTTAATCGAGAATTTTCGAAAAGGGCCTTAAGTCTGATTTAGTCGAAATCAAATAGTTGGAATCAATCTCGTTGAAACCAGCTGCAGTTAATTTCATTAAAGTGAATGTTGACTAATCTGAATTTAAGTTGTCCTTTACGAACGGGTACAAAGAAGATTTTACATAAAAGAAAGGCGATTTGGTAGATCATTGTGTAATGTTTCTAGAAAAAGATTTATCGAAAATTGTTCAGCATAAAGAACCGGTTTCGGACGAAGAAATATTTTTATATGAGAGTAGATCACCTGAACAAAAGAGCGAATTAACAAGATTAATAAATAAATATCGTCAAACAGTAGCTACGGACATTTCAGAGATTGGTCGAACACATTTGATTGAAATTATAGAAAAACCGGGATCAGAACCCCCTTTTGCAAAACCTTATCTTCTGGGTAATGATGAGAGACGAAATTTAGGTGAAATGGTCAAAATTTATAAAACGGTAGGAATTGCGAGAGAGACTGACTCGCCGTATGCTAGTCCTTGTTTTCTGATCAAAAAGTCAGACGGAAGTCATAGATTAGTAGTTGACTATAAACGACTGAATAAAAATACAGTGAGATTACACTTCCCGATGCCTAATTTAGATGACGAAATTGAAAGTTTAAAACGGGCGGGTTTATTTACTACATTAGATCTTGCGCAGGGATATATGCAGATACCGCTTTCAGAAAACGCTAAAGAAAAAACCATGTTCTTCACGCAGGACGAAACGGGACAGTTCGAACGCGCAATGTTTGGCTTGATGAATGTCCCATTCTATTTTAATAAATTGATGAAACAAATATTTGGGCCTTACGAAAACGAGCTTGCCTTAAATTATTTCGACGATATTTTAATATATGCGAACAGGTGGGAAGAAATGTTAGAAAAAATAGAAAAGGTGTTGCAATTACTGTCAGACGCAGGGCTAACTTTAAATTTAAGAAAGTGTAAATTCACAATGAAAGAAATTGAATATCTGGGGTTTATGATTAACGATAAAGGTATTCAGCCAGATCGTAGAAAGCTGCAAGCAATTCTCGATTTTCCCATTCCAACGAACATACACGGAGTTCGAATATTTCTTGACATTGCTAGTTTTTTTAGGAGGTTCGTACCTAACTTCGCTAAAATTGTCAGTCCGCTAGTTGACCTTTTAAAATCTCGTTGTGCTTTTGAGTGGAAATCTCGTCAAGAAGCGTGCTTTGGTAAGATTAAATTAAAATTGAAAAGCGAACCGATATGAGGTATTTTTTACTCAAAAGGGACTAAGACCGAATTGCACACCGATGCGTCGAGCGAAGGTCTGGGAGCAATGTTGCTCCAAGCGAAAAAACAAAACATGTTACACCTTATTTATGCGGTCAATCGTCGAACGTCAGATACAGAAAAAGCCCATCATTCGAGCAAGCTCGAACTGCTAGCGATTGTGTGGTCGGTTGATAGGCTTCGTCAGTTTCTCATTCCGATTCATTTTAATATTTACACTGACTGTCAAGCTTTGATTCATATCAATTCTATGAGAACAAAGAATGCTCAGAGTGTGCGATGGATCGGACTGTTAGCTGATTATGATTTCGATATCTTTCACGAGAAAGGCGAGATAAAAGTTTACGTTCTCAGGTACGGACTTCTGTATAAAGTGGATCGGGAAAATGAAAAGGAACTGTATGTGGTTCTCCCTACGATGCGAAAAGCCATGGTAATTAAATACCACGACTTCGCGAGTCATTTTGTAGTCGATAGAAAGGTTGCAAGGCTAAAAGAATTTAATTACTACCCTGGGATACGTAACTACGTTAAAAGACACATTACAGCTTGCGCCGAATGCATTCTTGCTCAAAATAAAGTTGGCCGGCAAGCAGGAGAATTACATACAATTCCTACCGGAAAAAGGCCGTGGGAAATTTGAATGTGGATCATTTGGGTCCGTTCGTGTCTACGACGTGTGGAAATAAATATATTTTTGCAATAGTTTGTAATTTCACAACATTTCCCCAGTTGTATGCTGTCAAAAATATAAAATCGTTTCCCACAATTGAGAAATTAGAGATATTTGTAAATCGCGTCGGAGCACCAAAAAGGATCATTTCTGATAGGGAAACAGTGTTTGCGTCAAATAAGTTTACGGAATTTTATAAAAGACATGGTATTTCACACACACTTAACTCGTCCCGCCACCCTCAGGCGAACGGGCAGATTGAAAGATTAAATGAAACTATTTGGCCGGCGATTCAAGCAAATTTGAGTGATTTGGATTGGAGACACTGGGTTCGTGACATACCAAACTTTGAGCGGGATTTAAATTCCGCCGAATCTAAAACGACTGGGAAAACCCCGTTCGAAATGCTCTACGGGTACATTCCTCGCGTTGAAAAAAAATCAAGCAAGACGAACTGAAAGCGAAAGAAAGATACGATAAGTCACGGAATCAATATGGTAAATATAAGATAGGAGACATTATTGACATGAGACGAAACAAAAATGCTACGGGCGATACGAAGAAATTACAACCTCGATTTAAGGATCCATCAGTCGTTGTACAAATCCTTCCGGTTGATACATATAGGGTTCAAAGTTTAAATTCGAAAAGTTCTACTCCGCGAACTGATACGACTGCTCATGTAAGCCAAATTCAAATTTGGCGCGGTTTTGTAGATGATATCACCGTAACTCGAGCAGGCTGATAGCGAGAATAGCAGTAGTGTGGTCCAATCGGAAAGCGAAGATCCAATTGATGCATCTGATAATGTCAAAGTGATTGCAGAAAAGGGTGTCGGACCTGAAAATAATAGGAATAAAAGTTTACGAAAGCGAGAGCGCGTCTACCCAAAAAATGTGAAGATTTTGTTTTGTAATTTGAAATTTGTATGGGTACTAGAACGCATTGTGTGAATTGTTTACATTTGAAAATTAAATCCTTTTATGTATATAGCTTGAGTACAAGCTATTCGAAGGATGGCCGAGTGTCATAAATATAATTTTAAGTTGGCGGGAAGAGACGCGGGAGAGCGATTCAGTTTGAGGGAGTCGAAAGGAAGCGAGCGAAGAATCGACAGTGTGATCGAAAAAGGCGAACATTTCAGACGCCTGTCCAAAGATTAAGGCTATTCCTGATCTGTAAAACTTATTCATTTTACAAATTCAAACTTTAAACAACTACACTAGGACGAATTTTACGTTGGCGAATTCCTTTTTCCACTGACCGAAGTAATATGGTTATAAATCCAGATTTAAAAAATTAAAATAATATTAGTGAGAATTTTTTAGAATTCAATAGTTATCAAACACACCTGTCCATTTACGTAATTTTTCTTTTTTTTTTAGAAAATGGAACTTATTTATAATTATGTATAGAAGCTTGTGATATTTTAAGACCAAATATGAAAAAGTATAACTAGCTTTTTCAAGTCGCAGACTTTTATTATTTTTTAGAAATTCATGATTTTCTATAAAAACTTATTAAAAATTATGCAAAATCATCTGTAAAAATGACGTCTTCATAGAACTTTGTAGTTTGTCTAACAAATGTTTTCACCGGGATTTATGTTGATTAACAATAATTTGATATCAGATGAAGAAGGATAATTAAAAAAACACAAAGCTCACTTATCTCACTTAAAAACAGAGATACCTTAAAGACCTGAAATTTTTTTTTAATCAGATATTCATTAATTAGAAACGATGGCCGAGAGAACGTTCATTTAAAGGTTGTAGAAATTTGGAAAGGCCTCCGAAAATATTTCTAAAAAATTGAAATGCAAAAAAATATAAAAACTATGGAAATAAGAATTTTTCAAAACACATTTTTCTAACTTGCAAATTAAAGGCATTCATCAATTCGCATGAAATTAATTATACTTCTTCAAGAACCTAATACAATACTTTTTCATATAGTTACATTGTCCATAATTTTGTTTTTTCGAACCAAATTAATATACATGCGAACAATAATTTAGAAAATGATATAAACTAATCGGAGGTCATTCACAAAGTATGTGATACGCTCAAGTGAGAGGGGGTTTGTCAAATTATCATTCTCTATGTTAAAAACAATGGAAAAAGAATGACGCAGGAGGGTGAGGGCAAGTGGTAAAATGTATGACGTACCTTGTGAATGGCCCCTTAGTGTATACACTATTTAAAAAACTAATGCTAGTCTTATTCATAATGCATTTCAGACGCGCACGAAACACTTGTCCATTTTCCCAATACTTTACATTTTCAAGATTTAAAAAATCAACTAAGTCGACAGGTTCTGACCAATTTCTAGATAAAAACCTAGTTTTCCTCCATGACAAGATCATGCAGTTTTTGGAAAAGTAGTCGTCGTTCATTTTCATCCATGTGATCATGTATAATGTATAAGTTTATAGGGATCCAATGAAAGAATGTCATGTTTGCACGGCCACTCTAATGCTTCTAACGGGCATTTAAAAAAACATTGCTAAGGATTCGTATCTGCTTCGGGCCCAAAACGAACTTTATTGAACCATTTCCTACCATATAATAAAAAATATATGAAAAAACCAAAATATTAGAAAATAAGTTGCTCACCATATCATTTCTTTTTATCTCCTTGCCATTCTGGTCTGTCCATTGACCCATAAACTTATAATAATACTCTATATCAATTAACTGTATTCGGTCCACATCTCGATGAAGATCCACAGGTTCCTCCTCCTTGGACCATGGATATTCTGCTTCTGAACTTAAAACTAGAAATTTTAAATGTTCTTATGGTAAAAAATGAAATATCCTTCATCGTTTCTTTTTATATCAATAGCACGGTTATTAACACATACCATCAATTTCAGGTCCACTTATTTCCGGCTGTAATTCGGAAACATCTAGTTCCATTGATTCATCCAGTGTCACATCCGGTGCTGTTTCCTTTTTTTCATCCTTTTCCATTATAATCAACGGACTCCAAGAATCTGTCAGGCAAGAAGTTTTTACTTTCGCTTCCACTTCAATTTGTTGCCTTAGGCATTCTGCTGTCAATAACTGTGTTATTCTGTGCAGGACTGATGGAAGAGTTGTTGCTTTTAACCAATACAAGGCCGGAAAATTGATTTTATTGCATAACTCCGGTACAAGGTGCTCTTCAAATTCTTCCAAGATGTCTGCACGCCTCCTTTTACTAAGGCCCGGCTTCAAACCTCTGTAATATTATATTTACACCCGTAAAACTTAAATTCGATTTAATAAGATTTGTAGATTTCAGTTTAAACGAATTCGGCGTGTTGAGGTCGCAATTTTTTAAATTTTGACATTTTTACCATTTTTCTAAAATTGAACAATAAACTTGGATTTTCAGAAGTTACTTGTTTTAGATATTCAATACTTTCTATTTTTGGCTTTCCAGGTCAAAAAATAAAACAACTTGTGCTTTCTAGAAAGAGAGTTTCGGTCTCTTATACCAATTATATCACTTATTTTTGTAATGGTTTTAAGATTTTTTGTCCAGATGAAATATAATTAAAAGGATGCTAATTGTATTTTTCGCCTACTGCTCAGATTTATTGATCTAAATAGTAATACAGTTTCATTCTTCGACGCCGGACCTAAACAGTTAAAAAGCTTTAAACTAGATAGAGTAACAATTTGTAATAGTCGCAAATAGTAGCAGAAGAGCCCAGGGATTCAAGTGATACCGCGTCAGGCTTCTAATCAGGAGGTCTGTGGTTCGCTTCATGTCCCCAAGGACAGAGGCAAATTTAGATTTTTAACTACAATAATATCATTTTTTTATATAATACTTCATACCTAACAATTAAGACATTTACAGTATTTACTTTTCAGTTCACTACAATGTTTCAGTATAAGTCGTTTTCGTCAAATTCAATAAAAAATTGATTATTTGAGTCTAATAATTCGATAGATTTTTAGAACTTTTTTACAAAAATTAATAACTTTATTAACTTTAATTTTACTTAGAAATATAAATTTCGATATGCATAACTGAAAAAATTATTGCAATTCTGAGCATTATAAATAGAGGAAAAACTTATTTCTACAATATATAGTCTCATTCAAACATCGCGTAGGGTAAATGTAACGTTGGTCGGACAAAGATTCTGAATATGAATCTCTTTCATATGACTGCATTTTTATAAGATTATGACAATTTGGGTAAGAGAAAATAAATATTCGCCCCATCAGTGATACCTGTCCGGAGTAGTAATAATGTTGCATTTTTAAACTTATCTCAATGATATTTATTTTCATTAAGAGATTCGTTCAATCTGTGTTTACTTTGTCCTTTCCAGTCAATTGCAACCAACAATGTAAATTGGCCCCAATCCTGATAGGACATTAAAACTAGCCCTAAACATTTTACAACTAAAATAGAACATTAGATTTACAACAAATGAGTAAGTCTTCTTCTTACAAAGAAATTTCCTACTGAAATCTTAAATCATAATAAACAAAACAACAAAAATCACGGATTGTGAGTTCACCCGTGGGAGAGATGACTGTGTAATTTAGCGATAGATGTCTATCATAAGATCTGTTTGATATTATTTTACATAATTAAAATATTTATATTTTTATATGCTTAATTGCATAACGAGTTCCTAATGTTTAAGTGAGTTGCAAGGTCGGTACGAGAAATCACAATTTCCTTTTATTTAAATTTCACTATTAACTTTCTGATTCTCCTCCATATTTTTAGACTTGTATTAATGAGCGTAAACTTTACTCGCATAATGAGGTCTTAATATTCAAATTAAGTGCAGAGTCGTTACGAGTTTCGCTCTACTTCTAGATTTAAATTTCAAATAATGTACTTCATTAAGTTTTTAAAAGCAGTAAAGTGAGTCTTACTTTGTTGATTAAAAAATGTAGGTCAACAAGGTCTCCATCGTTAAATAGAGTGCAAAGTCGTTACAATCATCACACACGTCTATATAATTGATTTTTCAAAATTCACCACAATTTTTATTGAATCCACAATAAAAAATTCAATCATGCACAACAAGATCTCCATCGTTATATGGAGTAATTTGTCATTAAAAACATCACACAAATTCAATTTATTTTTTTAAATCCGAACCAAATCACGTCGATTCTCCAATTTCCAAAGTAAATGAGGATAATTCCTTTAAGGCAAAACGGAGAAACACATATGATTAGCTTTCCTTGAATCAAACCACAAATCGACAATCCACAATTAGAAACTGTGTTCATTGACAGTTTTCGTTGAAGGAAACAGTGTCCAAGCATGACACACCTCGGTGAAAGGCTTGGAGAAAAAGAATTGATACCGATGCCGGGATCCATATATAAAGTGTCTTGGCCCCACGCTATCCCCACTTATTGACTGATGGCGCGCGCAATCGATCTAAAGTTCGAATGTTTTCGTGAGTCATCTCTTAGCTTTGCCAGGTTGTCCACTTTTGACTCAGAGGCGTATTAATATCAATATTCACCCGTAGCTTTGTGATTTTAATTTTAATTATGAAAATAAAACGGACCGTCTCAATGTTATTAGTTTTTTAAATTAAAATTAGCGTAGAATGTGCTGCCAAATAACAGTTTTCTGAAGAAAAAAAAGTTTAATTATACTTTTAAGAAATGTAAACTCATTGTGAATGATATCAGTTTCCAGGAAAATGTTCTTTTTTATGAATGAAATGATAAATAACCAGAACTATTTTATTTAACAATTTCCACTTCTTGCAAAAAAATGTTGGTCTATTAAAGTTATTAGAAAATTTGAAAAATGAAGCAAAAGGTAGTTTTGTTTCAATCCTTTAAAATGTGTGTTTCAAATGTACTACTCTTTTTAAATCTTTTTAATAATCTAATGGATTTTAAGAAAATGCCCACTGAAATTTATTCAACTAATTAATCTAAAATGAAGATAACTCAAAGAAAAATTGAAAAAAGGAGAATTTAGGAATAATAAAATACTCGATACGAGATGATATGGAATTTTTTGTATACCACTCTTTCCTAATGAGGAAAATCTATAGTTTTCGAAACGCTGAAGAATGGGAATAAAGGATTCAAACACCTCACTCATTGTATTAATTATTAATTAAAATCTTAAGTTTTTGAAAATTTTATTTTTAAATTAAATTAAAAGATAAAATGAACAGTCAACAAGAAAATTTCTCGTAAATCGAGACTGGAACAATCGAGCATGAACATTAGATTACATTCGATGGACTCTTTTGAAAAATGTTTGCTCTAATCGCATAAGCAGGAAACGAGAATTTCTGATATCGGTATTTCACTCTAACGAGAATACTGTCCTTTCCTTGAAAATTTGTCCTGTAATTAAAATTTTACATTTCTATTTCTTAATGATAAATTATTACAGGGTTAATAAGCATTAAACCCGAGGTCTTTTATCTTCTCTTTAGGTTACTTCTTCATTGTGAAATGCGGAAATCTGTGCACATTTCGATGTTAGTCGAAGACATTAACGAGTTTAATTTTGTTGAAAAAAATGAATTTCAAGCTAATAAATTACAGACATTCTAAAATTTAATCTTTCTAAAGATTTTATGTACAGTGCCTCTAACAAATATAGGAAATTTCGAAACCTGAGCTGAAGAATGTTCCTTCTAGTTCATGCATCTAGAAGAACAAATAAAAGGTTCTTATCAGAGAAACGTTGTAAATGTTAGTATTTATAGCAGCCATTTTTTCATTCGCTTTTCCACCGTGACACACCAAAAAATCAGTTTTTTCTTTTTTAGTATTTGTTTTCTTCAGAAAAAATGAATATTATTACCGATATTCTGATTTTTAAGATCGTTGGCTTTCTTCATTTTCAGCGTAAGTCTAATTTAATAGTATACTTATGCTTTATGAAAAATTGTACATGCATGTTTTTAAACGTATATTAATTTTCTCCGTCAGTTCTGGTTCCAACTAGTCATTGTTCAAGCTGTTAACATTTTTAATCAATAATAAATTGTAAAGGCTTTATTAATAAATACTGCACTTTTGAGCTAGAAATTTAAGCAGAACATTTTTCAATTCTATGGGTCAAAACAAAAGTAGTTTATTCAAAATCCATTGAATTTGTCTCATAGTCTTAGATAGGAGAGTATTTCAGTTAAAATTCACAGCTTCAGTATTCAAGAAAATGCTTAATTATCAACTGAAAATCATGTAAAGTGTTAACCGCATTTTTTTAAATCAATATTTAAAAAGTTTATGATCTATCCAAACGTAATGAACAGTATAGAAATTCCAAACTCTAGATCATGTATAACATGATTCATATTCACGCAATTTGCTTGCAACTGGAGGCTAGTGAAATTTCATTTTGCAATTATGGCCGGTTTTAATGTTAATGTTAATGTTTTAATGTAAATGTTAGTCCTCTAAATAAAGATAAACTTAATACAGTTGAACCTCGGACACTGTCACTGATCGGGACTGGGCGGTCGGAAGGTGGGTAAAGTTGGAAGTACCACTTTGCCGATAGATAGTCAGATGTATGTCATAATTGATGGCTCATTTAAGGCTCATTTAAAACCCAAAAGCCAAATTTTGGGCAATGAATTTTTTCAAAAGAATGCATGATACTGTCAGTTTTACGTTAAGCTAGCAATGCCATGGTAGAAATATTCGTTATATCAAATTTTTTCTTTCACAGACGTTGAGAGCTCATTGAAGGCTCTTGCATGACCCATGTGCCAATTAAAAAAGAAGAAACCCTATAATAAAAAACTAAACTAAAAATTAAATATGCACTAATCTTAAATTGAATATCCCAGAATTGAAGGCTCATTTCAGGCTCCCCAACGCCCCCAAAATCAATTTTCCAAAACCATCCCTTTTCATTCGAAAACTACCCCTTACTTAAAAGTGCTGATAAAGTGCACTAATTATGCGCTAATCATAAAACTGAGTCCATCAACATTGAAGACTGATTACAGGCTCTTGCATGACACATGACGCAATTTTTCAATAGCAACCCCTATCATAAAAAAACCGGCCTCAAAATTAAATGTGCCCAAATCTGAAAATTGAGTACAC
>JAWWLR010000155.1:83665882-83682780 GCA_035041075.1 Acraspis erinacei | reverse complement strand
ATAATATATATATATATATATATATATATATATATATATATATGTCGGTATAGCAGCAAGCTTGCAAAACTTAAAGTGCATTCGTTTCTTTAAATCTTGTTAAATATTCACAATTGAAGTAATAATCTAGCATTCGTCCACTAAATTGCTTTTCATAATTTAAGTGCAAATTATATGTGTAACTTTTTCCAAAATTTGCCCTGAATGGTGAAAATTTAATGTTGTAGGTTAGGTTTTTTCTTTATTTGCGTAATCTTCCGTGTCCATCTGAAAACAAGATGACGATCCCTTGGTGTCTTAAGTTGATTAGTTACTAATTTCTCCAGCGCGGCGCTGTTTGTCCAATCCCTCCTGGGTTTTGAAATGTAATCAATGGGGCCAGATCACTTTTTTAAATTTTAGTAAAAGAAATTTTATTTATTATATATTTCAGAACAGTTTTGCAAGCGATTTATGTAAGTGTTAAAGGAAATTTGAATAAAAAGTTATATATAATCCTTATTATTTCTGAAAACATAATAAATAATATTTCTATAATTAAGTTTTACAAATAATGATATGAAAAAAATGTAAATAGTACAAATATAAATGTACTATTTGACAGTTTAGAGGATACTTATACACTTTTTAATATAATGAGTATAATATAACTTAAATTGTATTACATTTTTATTTATGAACATGTAATATAAAAATAAGTAAACAACATTAAACATAATTGTTGCAATAAGTCAAATGTCTGAAAAAATATATTTTTGAAAGGAACATATATAAATTATAATTTTATAAAACGTTCAAGTTGTAAATATAATCAATGTTTCAACTTTTTTTCAAGACTGTATTTCAAAGTTATAATGATAAAGAAAAAGCAATTAGAGCAATTATTTTTTATATTCTTCACTGATTATTAAATAACATTTTGTCAAATATAAATTTTGTTCAATTAAATTTAAAATACATTACATATTCAAAAGAGAGAATACTCATTTGGTAAGTTTAAACGCTATACTATTCAAATTTTTCTTCGGGAAATTGTTTTTTTTTTTTATTTGAAGAATCATACTATACTTTTTATTCAAATTCAAATCTAAGATACATTCCGTTCGCTCCGTCTATTTTGTTGGAAAGTGCAATATAAAAGTTGTCTTTTATATCTTTAAAGCCACTCCTGGTGACCTTTTAAGATACTTTGATCTTTGTGATATCTCTATTTGGTGTTTTGATGTGACTGTGACAGTGAAACCCGAAAAAGCGAAGTTTTTAAAGGTTTATGGGTGGTACGTTGTATATATTACGTCAGTACTCTGTTATCAACTCAAAATATTGAAATACTTTAAGGAAATCAAGGCAACGGTATATGAAAACAAGGAGATGCTACAGACTTTATCAAATACAAGCGAACTAACCAGGAAGGATATCGAACAATTAAATGCAAACATCGATAAATTACACAAGAAACAAGAAACTCTGGAAAAAAAGGTCGACATACTGGCTCAACAATTGGACAGAATACAATCCTAATAAAAGGACAAAAATATCCTTATGTTCAACATCCCAGAATGCCCGGAAATTAACAAAAATCTATATCCGACTTTGACAGATATATTCGGAAAGGTCAATCTAAATCTTCCCGGCACAGCAATAGAGGTGGCTTTTCGACTGGGTAAGTATCCCAGTAACAGACCAGTTTTTATACGTCTAATTGCACCCAGACGGAAGGAATTAATTCTCATCAAAGGTAAAGAAATCCAGGATCTTGGATATGGAATAGCGACCGCTCTGACGCGAGAGGACCGGGAACATAAGAGAGAACTCCTTGCTCTCCGTAGAGAGCTGAGAGCTCAAGGATTAGACCCGAAGGTTAAAGGAAACCGCATCCAGATAAATAATAAACTATATACTCTAGAGGAAGCTAAGATTCAGTTTGTTGTGGATCACCAAAAACCCCAAATCAGCAATGCAGTGGAACAATCAAATATTTGACGTGTGGATGAAAAGAAAAAGGGTCGCCCTCCCAAGGAGAAACCCGCCAGTAACATCTTCCCTCGGGAAAAGGCAGCTTTGAAAGATTTTCCCACTCCTCAACAACGAGAGAGAACTACTCAGAGCTCATAGCTGAGAAAGAAATAGCAACCATGCTGAAATCTACCCCAACAAACTACAAGAGTCTTTTTCTGGAATATGCAGGGCTATAAAAATTTCAACGACCTTGCCGAGGACTGTAATGCAGATACTTACGTCAGCGAAAATAGGCTCTTGGAAGGCGACGGATACACTTTTCTGCAGTCTGGCGCTTAGCGTGCTATTATATAATGTCGAGACTTGGGGATTGAGATATTTGGATGAAATCGAAAAGATGCTAACTAAATTTTATAAGAAAATTCTGGCCTGATTCTAGGTACCCAGGTCTCTGTCTTAAGCGTTTGAATACTCTCTCACGGCGCTACCTTTAACAAACTCAAAATAAATTGGTTCCTGCAGGTGAAAGATTTACTTTCTATTTGTGGTTTGGAGGGATATTGGCTTAGCCTTAACTTTGTCGCGAATTTATAATTAAGACGTACGAAAATTACCTGAGAAAATGCAATTTTGACAGAGTGGCTGATAGTACATGTCTTCAAGTCTTTCCCCATTTATCCTTAGAGAGATCCACTAAACCGTACTTAAAGCTCAATTTACCCATTTACGTCACAAGGGTAATTGCGCAAACTCAATTTTTTAATAATTTTCTTTATCTCATTATTCATGAATCAAAGGGATAGGAATTTAACTTAGAGAGATTTTGCCCTTTTTGCGGGGAACCCGACAAGGACGATGCATATCACTTTCTAGTGATTTTTCCGAAGTATTAAAATTTACGTAATGACTAATCTCAAATTTTTGGTCGCACGGCGGACTCTAGGGACTTTTGAGCGGACATTTTGGCGTCATCGGATGCCACGACTCTGAAAAAACTAGCTGTTTACCTTAAAGAGGCGCTAGCGATTAGGGGATGATTTGAATACCATTTTACATACAAATCCGGAACCACTTGCATGATCATGTTTGAACCCAAGTTAGAAACTTGTTAGACCTGTTAGAAAATAAAATTAATATATGTAACTTTTTTATGTAAACTTAATCATGTAATTTTATCATATAAATTATTATAATATTATTATTATTAATATTTTCTCTTCGGTATTATTACAAAGTTATTGAAAAAATTGGAAAATGACTTTTAATTTCATTATTTTTTTTTTGCAAGAAAATAGAATTTTGTTTACTCCAAAAAGGTTCAGCTGGTATAAACCTGATAGGACGTATTTCCTATACAAAAGAGGAACTTTAAAAAATGATGGAAAACATTAAAAAGGTGGGATTTTCCATAACATGTTTTATATTTTTTTCTTTGAAAATAAAGAAAAAATCACTTCCTCTAGGATCATGTTTAACAAGGAAACTTTGATCCAATGTCAACGGATTTGGCAGTAAAAAATAGCTGTCCTTTAATTTTTTTGAGGATGAAGCTGTGCAGAATGTTTTTGAATATTTAAATCCCAAATGGTTCCAAAGAGAAACTAAATGAAGTCTGATATTCGCTCGATTTAACGAAATGCAGGAACTAATTTTAGATTTCCTGGGAGAAAAAAGATACAACATTTCATTCAGGCTTGACGGGTGGATTTCAATAACAAATAAGTCCTATTGTGGTGTCATTGGTCACTTTTTAGACGATGAGTGGATCCTGCATTCTCTAGTGATAGATTTTCTTCGAACTCATGGAAACACAAGGGGAAAGATACAGTTGAACTATTTCTGGGTTTTACGAGAATACGGACTATAGTCAAAAAACTGCAAGAAATAACAGTTGACAATGTTTCCCTCAATACAACAGTTTTCGAACAGTTAATGAATTTAAAGAACTCAATGCTCGGAATAAACTTTGATTCGCAAGACCTTCACTTTCGACGATTTACTCATACTCTAAATTTAGCTGCTCAAGATATTTTTAGAGAGCTAGAAGTTAAAGATGTAACTTATGAACTTGAGCAGAACAAAGCGTTAACGAAGATGATGTTGAATTCGATGAAGAATCTAACGAAGATGGTGCAGCTGTTGTAGAATGTAAAGTGATACAAAAACTTTGAAAACTCTTTACGAAGCTAAAAAAATCTGAGCAGTTGCGAGAAAAGCTAAAATGCTGCTCTATCACTGTAGGTAAAACGATATTGGCTCAGAATGTAGATGTGTCAACCTTATGGTATTAGAACTCTGATGTACCTCTAAGGTAATAAAAACAGCAATTTCAATGAGGAAGTCGTTAGATTTATTATGCCAAATGAATCCTTGTTTGAAAAAATTATCCATTAAGGAATCTCAATGGCAACTGCTAAATCAGGTTAAGAAATATATGCATTACTTCAAAACACTCTCACAACTTCTTTCTGGAGACAAGTGCGTTATCTTACCGGCAGTCGTAGTAGGAATGAACTTACTCCTGCACAGAATAGAGATTATAATTATAATCTTTGATCTGGAAAAGAGGGAAAACTGTTACCTAAATCAAACTCATAGATGCTCTACAATCGGCTCTGGATGAACTTCTAAAACACTACCAGAAAATCGGTGATTTATGTCATGGTGCTGATTCTAGATCATAGACACAAATTCGAAACATTTTCAATTACTTTTGAAACAGAAAGCTGTATAGGTGATGACGAAAAGTTAGACTACGATGCTTATATGCTAACCAGGCTTATTTTGGTGGTTCGAAGAAAGATTTTTCAAGGTATTTCGAATCGCCACAAGTTGATAGAACGGTGGATTTCCGAACTTAAGTCGTGTGGCACGTGATTTGGAACTTCTATCTGGGCTAATGCTTCGGAAACATAGAAATAGAATTCACGATGAATTTGCCAGAGCTAGCGTTAGCATAAACTCTTGGACCAACTCTAATCTGACTCAAACTATTCGTGCCTGACCTGAGGCTAAGAAATAATCTTCTAAATATTTGTAATAAACTATCTGTATATGTGCTGCGGTTTCATTGCAAATAGTTTGTTTCTTGGATTAAAGGCTAGTCATATTTTCTAATTTTTGTATTTGCAAATAAAATTATTAAGAACAATATTACGACTTTCTACTCATTCTCGTCGTAGCTGTAAACCTCATAGATAATTCTCTTTACATGTACTTTTTGATGATATCAGTGATGGATTTTCGAATTTTATTTCCCTGTCAAAAAGTAGGCTCAAAGAATTTTTCTGCAAAAAATAAAAGAATATTAATAGTAATAATATTATTCAAAATATATTTTATTTCTTGTTATATTTAAATAAATATCCTAGTGCGCTAAATAGAAGATAAGAGAACCCTACAAACGAGCAAAGCAATCAGTGCATTCCTCGTCAATTTTTTATTTTTCTGCAAAAGTTTGAAGATCTTCAACTGTTTTCAATGGCAACTTAATATTATACTTTTTCGTGAAGCTAATCTTACCAGCATATTTATTAAGATGCAGATTTTCTAACATCTTGACAACAGTAATATATTTTATCCTTTAAACAGTTTTTTGGATGTCAGTCTTCAAAGCTTTGAATTCTTGAAAAATCTTGGAGGCTGAATTAATAAAAACAAAACATTAACACCACGTGATACTTACCACATCATCCATATCAGTTCCTCCAACTTGTTTAACGATTTTCGAATTTCAACAAAGAAGGGTCAACAGACCTATGCTTAAATCTTCTCTGCATTTACCAAAGTTTCAGTGAAAAATATTTTTTTGCAAAATAAGGTAAGTATCACCTATAAAGAAAGCTTTCAGAAGTATAAAATTAGCAATCAATGCGAATATAATTTTTACATGATGATAGGAATAAATTAATTCGAAATGATTTTAATTTAAAGGAACAGAACAGTCAAAATACTCAATGTGTTGTTTGTATCACCTGGATTTTAATTTAAAGGAATAAATATGTAAAAATAGTCAATGTGTTGTTTTATGTCATCTGGATTTCGAACAGTTGCAACCGGCCATCTTGACGTGAGTGGAATATTAGAGATCTTCTTAATAAATTATATTTTTTTCTGACCTTAAAACATAAGACACATGGAAGAAATTTGTCCTTAAGAAATAGCTAGGTCTCGGATATGAAAAATATTCATTAGATATTCATGTACATATTTTCTAGGGTAAATCTGTGAAATTCCAGAAAGAATTGACGAACTCATACTGACAGACCTATATTTCAAAACCAAGAGATTTATCACTTTTAGCCTTTTTACACCAAGATTCTTTGACATGAGGGCTACTTTAAAAAATGTGTTATCTCACAAAATGAATTTCTAATTAAAAAAAAAAATGCAAATGGTTCTACAAAACGTAATTAGGGAGAATGATAAGTATAATAAGTGTTAAAAATGGAAAATTTGTAGAGCTCTATAAAAAAATTAACATTAATATGAAGAACATTAGGTGGTTTTATTTCAGACAAAATTTTCTGCGAATCCTGCCATAAACTTAATGGAGAGTATGTGCCTCCCAAATAGGGATATCTACTATTGGCTTCACTTGGACTGTGGGGTTTCACGTGATGGTGCCCCAATCGGGAAGTGGAAACCCCAAAGAGGCATACTGAATCATACACTTACACATATTTGTAGCTGTCGTCGGAATAACACTGCCTCCTAGGCTTCCCAAATTCAGTTTGCTGGAGGCCGAATTAATTAATTTTCCTTGCATCCTTAATAACACTGAGATGATAAAGTTTGTAACCTATCCTCTTTTGACATTGCTTCACATTTGTATTTGAGGTCTAGATTTATTTTTCTCAGAGAAGAAAATTATAGAGATTTCAAAGAATATTACACTTTTCAAAGTGCCGACCATTTTCAGTAACGGACATATCGGTCTATAATCAAGTAGTGTTGGTTGCAAGCAGATAGAGAATAGAGTCAGCGGCACCTTGACGATTTTTCACAGGAAGATTGCACTTGCAATAGCAATTGCAACTTTTTCGATACATAAAAATAATTTCCTAAAGTATTCAGGTGAAAAGATTGGAGAAATAATTCCGGATAATGTAAAAGAGATTGTTTGTTAATGATAGACGAATGGATTTTCTTCTCGGGAAGCTATTAGGTTTGATTGGTGGGAAGTGTATTATCGAATCACAAGTTAAGGTGTGCGTATTTCGAGGAGTAAGTACACCACAGTGTCAAGAACGTGATAGGGCAAAATAAATGAGTCCGATTGGTATGAGTTTCTCAGCAGGTGAATTCGGTTGAACGGTACGGTCTATTACATAAACCAGATACTACAACATATTTCTTTCCAGACAAATTATTAATACTAGAATATCTACCGAGGTAGGTACATAACCAAGTAGGAGGGAAAAACAGCATCCGAATATAAAACAACTTTAAGGCCATGGTACATACGTTACTTTATCTGACATAAGCAGAGTAAGTGCAAAATTTTTCTGATCAAGGAGTGAAAGTAAAATGGCGCTAGATTGTACCGCGTCCGCATACACGTGGGGGGACGTTTTAAGCCCAAAATACACTTCGTAGTTAAACGTATTTTTAAAATTAGTTCTTCTTATTCCTTTATTTCACTTTTCAATCACTTCTTCCTCCTTGCTGCCACTTTACGTGCCGCTCGTCGCGATACAATAGTCCCATTTCCTCCACGTGTGCACTCGTGACGTTTCTGACAACTGGAGAAAAAAGTCCATTGAAAGTCGCTAATCAAATTGGAAAGTTTATTTAAAATTAAAACTTACCCGCAGCTATCAGCAGTTGACCTGGGCTATGGTTTTTGGGTCGTGTGGTAATCATCACTATAATTGTATTGTTGAGGATAAGAAGGGGTAGCTGCTGCAACAGTGACACGCGTCTGGCAATAGCCTCGGTAACTTTCAATACTGCTACCATAATTTTAGGTCTGAACTTCTAGAGACTCATGGCGTTGAAAGCATTGATTATCTGACTATTGATTTGCTTTTTCAAGCGTGATCTTCGGTTACTTAACCAGACGTGAACTCTATCTTCTGTCAACTTAGTCCTGAAAGAAAAAAACAACCTATATAGAAGTTCCTTGATGAAAAATATTCCTCAAACCAAGTCCATTACGTGTTTTTTTGTAAGTAAAAGTGTAGTTCTTGCTTTTTAATACTAAAAGCATGAGGGCAGCAATGTCCGCATTGCTTTTTAATAGTTATTGATTCCTTATGTGCTTCATGCACATATAATGAATCATTATACAAACGAGACCCCAGTGCATCGACTCGCTTGTACTTACTGAGCTCTCTCTTCTCTCCCTAAGTAAACGGCGCGCCTCTAGATGGCACCTCCAACTTTTGCATCTCTTTTATACGCTGTTTTGAAAATTATTTTCCGGACATATTTATGCGCAATGTAATATTGAAGCATGCGACTTTTTACCAAGCCTTCATTTACATTTTGAGTTTTATTAAGTTTGTCAATAAATAAAGAAATGCATCCAACGTGTCATTCGTGTATAGATCCGCATATTAGGTTCGATTTAAGGTAGCCTCGAGCTGATCAAGCTTTTACCCGTGAATGTTGTTCTACTTCTGCGTTGCTTTTTTCTAAGAGCGATCCCAAGGTCCCTTTCAGTCTTGGAATTATCATTACTACTAGCACATTTAACAAAAATACATACCAAATTATTAAAAAATGAAGAGTAGTCTTTAAATTCTAAATCTAAATGAACGAATGGTGACAATGAAGGGAGTTCCTGGTTGTACTGATAGTCGTAATGGCGAGTGTGTATCGACAGTTCACACGTGAAGTAGGGGCGAAAAAAATAAATCCCTTAATATTGAAGAATAAAGAAAAACAAAGGAATTATTACGAGAGCGGCGGGCGTAGATAACATAGGTGATGATGCTTAATATTTTTGATGAAGATCGTTACACATTATAAAAATCTTTAACATATACTGTCCAGCATTGAACATGTTCTCGATCGCCTGATACCAACTGATATCTAAGATGGTGATAAATATTGCGATACTACATTCTATAGTGTACAGAGATTTCAAGGATCTTTTTGTAGACTGTACTAATTAGTTTATAGATTGCAATGAATGGACTGTAATATTGTATTTGTATTTTTTCAACAAAAGTCCCTACAGCCAAATAGCCCTCTAAGGAACAGGACGATACAAGTTCGTTTCAAATTTGTGCAAGTACTGATCGGCAAAATACTTGATTAATCTTATAATTTAATCTACGGACTGAATAAAATAAATAAATAGAGAAGATCTCAGAATACGCATCGAATCAATTATGGGATTAATACTAAGTAATTAACATTCAGTGATTAATTAGTAGCTATTGTACATGTTAAGGTATAAATAAAGAAGAAAAACTATGCGCAAGAAAAAAAAAGTTACAAATTTAATGAAAACAGAGCTAAATTTGAAGATGAAATATTCGAGAACTAAATAAGAGAGTTTACCAGTGAGTACTTTCAAGAGTTGGGTTAGGAGATATCGTAAGGAACTTTATTCCATAAACGGGAACCTCTTACTATCAATGATCTTGGACGCTTACACGTTCTGTGGTAAGGAATCTTAAGGATTGTATGTCTTTTGTAAAGCTTAGACTGTGCTAGAAGGTCTCTGTCTACAAATTGAAAGATGTTAAATAGATTTTCAGCAACTTTGTTCTTAGAAAGAGTGTTAAGGAAATTACTCATGCAGAATTGTCGTCTCTTGGCAAAATTTAGAAAACCAGCTATAAGTCTGTAACGCGGACGTAGGCGCTTAACTAAAAGTATCCGAGTGGAGGTAGGTAAAGAGTAACTATTCTTATATAGTTCTTGTAAAATTATGTGCGTTTTCCTCGGGATAATATTTAACTATTCCTTCAAGGACCAGGTATGGTTATATAAACATCCAAGCGTCTCAAGCGTATATTCTTCCAGGCCCAGATGATAAAGCGATCGATATCCTCCTGGACTAGAACAATTAATCTACTTAGCGAAGAAATTGATCCCGATAAGTAAATTTTAAAATTATCAGCATATTCGTGGTAGTTGCAATGTTAAAGTTCATTTCCAGGGTCCAAATTGAACAAATTGAAGAGAAGGAGTGCCAGAATAGAGCCCTGAGGAACCCCGCTCTCGATATCCCACGAGTCAAAAAGTCCAACACTACTATTAATAATTTTGTGAGACCGATTATTAAGGGGGAATCCTGTATAACAGCCTGAAAATTAGGTATTTTTCGTGGATTAAAATAATAACGAATCCTTCCAAAACTTTTTTTGTTAGTTAAGGTACTCTCGTAGTATAAAACAAAGGTAATGTCCAAATTAGATAGGTCAACTTTTCTGATTTCTAGCTTCTCATTCATGTGTCTAAAATAAACAAATCAAAAAGATTTTTAAAGTTTAGATCCCTAGTTAGTCGGTGAAGCAACATTTTTTCGAAAAATATTAATATTTTACAAAATAGCGGCCATTTGAAAATAATCGGAGTTCTTCCAAAAAATTTGCTTGAATTTGTATAAAAGAAAATTTGTGAAACCATTTTTTTCAATTTGAAGTTCTTCACCGACAAATGAAAGATTTCAGCAATCTGCATAAGATAAAGGTCCCAAATCCACGCAGCGTGAACGTTTTTTCATCAATATTTTGTATGCTCATCGATATAAACAAACAATTCTTACTTATTAATAAAGAATATTTCATGATGTTCCGATAAACATATTTGGGCGAATGAATATTTTCTCTGACACAGTTTAGGCGAATCAAATGTCCCAATTTGCGAGCGACGCCATGCTAGATTTCCTACAGTGGCAGCATATCGTCATTGATAAGCACTGACACCTAATTTAAATTGTCTGCGTGTTTTTTTTAAATATAGTTTAAAACTTTGTCTCGACCAACCGATTTTGACGGACTTAACCAAAGTAGGCAAAGCAAACTGAAGGAAGCAGACAACGTATCGATTACTTAATTTTTTTAGATTTAAAAGCCAACACGAATTCCGTAATTATTATTTGCGGAATTAAAAAAAAATCCCTGCCTTTTTCAGCTTTTTCCCGACTTCCCCTGGCTTGTAGCAACCGTGAAATTATTTAAAAATGGACTAAAATGAGTAATTTCTTGTACTTACTTGAGATACGAAATTTTTGTTTAACTTCGTTTAAGTCCGTCAAAATCAGTCGGTCGAGACCAAATTTTAAACGACATTTAAAAAAAACCACGCAGAGTACATCCGCAAAATTTTGGTGAGTGATAGGTATAAGTTTAAATAATTTCTTCACGCAGATAAATGTTTGTTTAAAAATGTATCATCGGAAATACGCGAGTTTGAAAGTGGTGTTTTTTGCTTATTTTCAGATTTTCGAGAACGAATATCTTGAAGAATAAGTTTTGATGAGCAGCTTTACCGAACATTCTGCAAAAGGTTGGTTCGAAACCTTATCGTACAAAAATTTTACAATTTTCGGTAGTATATTTTTCTTATAATAAATTATCAAAGATTGTGATAATGACACATTTTGACAGGTCACTTAAAACACATTTTTCCCTCTGCTATTTCAACTACAACTCCAATATATCATTATAGTTAATAAATTTAAATCATTCCTGATCGCACTATTGCTCTCTACTTAATTTTAAACAAGTAACTTTAGTGTTTAATTTATTTGAAAAATGACACACTATCGCCATTTTTTACACGTCCACATTTTTTTAATAATTTTTTCTGGCTTCATAAAAATAATCTATTATTCTTAAAATACACGAATCGAACCTAGAGGTATAAGAAATCATTAGAGAACAATTAAAAAAAATTCTAAAATTTGACCGCAATCGGTTTCAGGTGATCATTCATGGAGTGACCCAGGTAATATTAGAATTATGCATTAACTTTAAGTTATATTCACGAGCCAATTCGAAAAACTTATAATTATTACTTACTTTTCAATTAAATACTCGCAGCCCAAAATTTTTCAAAACACTGTTGTGACGAAAAACAAAACCCCGTGTCAACTCCCGTACTAACAAGCCAAGCACAATGTTACGCTCAGCCAGTCACAGATGGCGACACGCGTGACTATATAATCTTCAAACATTCCGAATAAATAATTAGCCGACAATAAAACCTTTATCAATATATATTTAATCCATTCGATAGCTTGATTAAACTATTGCTAGTGGCACTACCTTTAGGGTTTCCACAGATTGAGATATAGTTTCTCAGCATTCGCCCAAACTGGGTCACCTGTCCAAGCTAGGACATTTACCTTACGCAAGTTTAAGTCGATCGGTCAAATACTTTTTGAGCTATGAGTCGGATAAATTTTAAAAGTGTGAAATCGAGAAAAAAGTGTTTAAATATTCACACAGTGACAATTGTTTTATGGGTTCCAATCGTAACTGGGCCATTCCGAGAGCATACATTAAGCCAACTTCTTCGAGGAGCTGGTTTATTCCCAAAATCATATTTTTTCGGTAATAGTGTTTGGTTCTGATTTTTTTTACTTGCGCGTTGCTAGACCTGGTGTAGATTGGATCATGGCCCAACCGGCACTGTGCTGTTTCGAACATAAGGAGCGCAGGTACAGCTCTGGGATTTTTACTGTTTCTTTTTGGGATGCAAAGCTATCGTTTGAGCAAAAACTAAAACAATCGATTTTTTTCACTTATGATTAATCATAACAAAAACCTTCGAAAAATAAGCAATACTACATTCGTGAACTCCCTATTATCCATTTCTAATTTGAGATCAGCCGTTACTTTAAGGGAAGGAGTAAGAATGCTATGTGTCCCACAAAAATTACTGCATCGGGTCAATGGCCTTATATATTTCCAAAAATTTTGATAGTTGCACTTGAACAATATTTTAAGGGATTTGGACAGTGCACATAATATAGAAATTATTCGGATGCTTTTCGGGTAGTAGGTTTGGTAATTTTAGGAACGGTGCAACTAACAGCCTTTTTCTAGATTTCAGGAATGGTACCAACCTTTAGGAAAGCATTTCAAATATGCAAAAGAATAGGAAGAATTATTGGAAGGTCAGGCTCAATAATTTTGATTGATCTTCCATCAGTTCCAATGAAGTTCTATTAGATTTTAAGTGTTTTTCGCAACAAGCAATGTAGTTGTGGTGTTATCTAAATAAAGTGAGAGTCCTTAAATGTTGAATGAAAAGAGGTAGTGGAAGATAATGGTGATAAGTCTGGAACTGGGAATGTAAAAAAGTTTCTAAAAGGTCCTTCGGTGGAAAATTACTATCTATAGTTTCGTGCTTGGGCGGGATTAGGTGTAAACATCTAACAAGATACCAAATGTCCTCTTCTTTTCTCTGTATGCAATCTCGCTCTAATCTTATTGACTGAACGTACCTTTAATCTTAGATTGAACTAGGTTGCTAAGTTTTAGAAATTGCGCCAGTATTATACTGCCTTTTGTTCTTTTTGCAAGTCTGTGCTTTCCATCACGTTACCTCATCAGATTTTTAATTTGAGGTGTGATCCAGTGGGCAGGTTTATAGAAAGTTTTAGGGACGTATAGTGGAGAAAATATGTCAAATTTCAACACTAGTTAATTAGTGAGAGCGTCGATTTTATTCTTTATATCTGTATCCAGTAATATATCTTCCCAATCATACGTCATTAAGTGTTCGTGAAATGTATGTTCATCAATATCTGAGAGATTTCGCACGAATGTATGGGCTGGTTTTAAATTTAAATTATAGGAAAATTTAAAGGCAATGTTTATCAAGTCGTCGTTAGGGAAATAGGGGATGGAATTTTGTTCGTAGGTTACAACCTTATCAATGTTGTCTGCAAGCATTAAGTCAATACGAGTACTAGAACGATCAGCATGGTGATTGGAATCATGAGGTACAATCGAGTGTCCCGAAGAGTACAACAAAGATGTAAGATATTTAGAATGATTGGAAGCGAGATTTATGTCAGTTTTAAAAATCTCCAGTTCGGATAATGCTTTTAAAGTTAAGAATAAATTAAAGAATTTCCTATTCAAACGCTGTACATGGGATAAGTAGCCGCTAGACTCACTCCAACCACAGTCTCACTCATACTATTATGCAGAAAAAGACAAACTCCACCACGCCTTCTCTTGTCTCTGTCTCTTCAAAGGAGCGAACAGTTGTAAATTGCAATGATGCTAGAAGGTATATTTTGAGTTAACCTGAACCCAGAAACAGCTATTACATGGTAGAAACATGCACTGAAAAAGTTTTTGAATTCTAGATATTGTGCAAAGAGAGACTAGGCATTTACATGGCAAATTCTTAAGATATCCATTGATATATGGAGAGAAACATTTTATATAAAACAATTCAAAAATAAGAGACTCACGAAGCATGCGAAAAAAAGGTCTAAGACAATGAACCATAATCAAAACATCCCAAAATAAGTGATTACAATTAAAATTAGAAAATAGGTGATGAAGACAAGTAAGGAAGATACTAAAATGATAATTAAGAAAGTCTAAAGCATTGCCGTAGGTCTCTAGAGAAATTCTTAATAAAAGTGGATATGATTTGGTAAATCGATATCCGGATTTCCAGAGAGCTTTGAATATTATGGTGGCATTAGAAACAGTTAAGGTATCCTAGATTCACAATTAAGTCTAATATTATACAATTATTCTCAATAATACCAATATCAATATTTGAAGCTACTATTTTAAATACAATATCAAGTTCGCTGTCTTCGATCTCCTAATTGCTATTGGAATCGTTCTATGTGTTGAAGCAATGCCATTTGAATCCTAGGCGTGCCATCCTGTTTTCGACAAAAAATCTTTCATCCTGGAATCCAAAGATATTTAATCTTTTGCTGGCTCCTTAAATCCAATGCAGAAGCGAAGATCCTTCGATTAAAGGGCGTCAAAGCCTCATCATTGAAAATAAAACTTTTATTATTATTATCTGCCCAGCCAGAATTGGTCTTATAGAAGTCTCGTACTTTTTTTCTCTGCTCGATTATCCTATCCCTTAATAGCTGTCTGTTGAACTAGGCAGCGATGATAGGTGCAAACAGTAGACTGGATGGTGGGGATTTACGAATGCGATAAATATTCAAAGGTTATCTTTCTGTAAAGGGAGAATTATATGTTTTGGTAACGGATTCTAGGACCGATGAAAGATATTCATTTGGTTTAACAGGTGACCCCTTGGATCTCTAGGATAGTTTCAAGTACAGGTTGCTCTTGATAGTTCAGGGAAGCTTCAAGTAAAGCGACCTTTAATTTCAGCGAGCTTCCCTCACAGCAATAGGATATCACATTTGAGCCCAGATATCTCCCAGGTTTCCCCAGGGATATCCCAGGAATAACCCGCCTGATATCCCGAAAGTAGAATATAGAAATCCATTTATATTCTAATTGGGACATTTCAATATCCCGGAAACGTCAAAGGGGTATCCTTTATGTCCTAGGGAAATCCCAATGTTCCACTTGCAGGATATCCGACGGGTTATCCCTGGGATATCCTTGATACAACCTGGGAGATAAATGGGATCAAATGGGATATCCCCGTATATCCTATGGCTGTGAGTGTTGCCTCCGTCTTGATCTTTGAGATGTCCTCGGCATTATTGACAGTTAAACATTCAAGCAAATCAATTCTTCGATAATTCTCAGAAATGTGAGTCCTAATTTCCTGAACTGTAGCGTTAATTTTAGAAATCTACTAATGCTGCTTGGTTACGCATTCTTTAAAAAGGTTTCTAACCTGTTTCTGCGCCTGCACGGCTGCTTCCCATTGTTCTTGTAGTACAGCACTGTGAATAGCCTCGAATTATCCAGGCGCCAGGGCCGCCGAAGTAACAGGAGTAGCAGAACCGATAGTGAGTAAAGAGTTGTCTACCGGTTACTTGCCAGCAGGGTCGTTACCTGCGCTGAAAATTAGCAAGAAGCTTCAATCTGGACTTGAAGAGGTGTCACTAGCATTCGGTGATCTGCAATGATTTTATAGTCATCCTATGTTAAAGCTGGCTAAGTGGCTAAATACGCCACACTTTTTGCAAGAAACAGTGCCTGGTGATTCTCTGGAGATTGGCTTATTTCCAGGTCTGGTTTTACTGAACAGGCAATGTAGGCAAGTGCCTAAGGGCGGCAAAAACTGGGAACGGAAAATTTTGGCGGAAACTTTCAATATTTGTTGCGTCCGTGGAAAACTGGAATTCAAGTTCCAATTTCAACATGAATTAAAAATTTAAGTTCTAATTGACTGTAATGTTAATATTCGAACACTCAGTCGGTAGATTTTCGCCCATTATGTTGGTACACGTGCGCGTACCATGACCAAAATAATGAGTGGAAAATCCCCAAATTGGGAAAATAATCGATTTACACAATCGTATAGTTGAAACACTCGCATGTCTCGATTTTTCCCTGACACCGAGTATTCGATAAGTATCGATAGTAAAAATTATCTAATCTAGTGCAATCCATTCTTTGACCATTCATTTGAAAAGAACAAATAGAGAAAAACACTTATTTCTCCTGAAAAATAAAATAAAATAATTGCCGTCCTTGGAAAAAAATAAAAAAGACGAAAGAAAAATTAGATGGCAACCAACCAAATCCCATTGCTTCTCTTTTTTCTTTCTTTTGTCTTTTTTATTTTTATTATTATCAAATCAAAATAAAAAAAATATTTGTAAAAAATAAACACCAAAGGTTCGGCACTCATACAGCACCCTTATCCAGGTAAACAAAAGCAAAAATATAAAATAAAATAAAAACATAAACAATACCCAATTTTAAATACCAAGTTTAAAATGGAAACCTATCAAAAATATATCGGAAACATCTGGTAAGGGTCAAAAGGTAAAACGGTTATAAACATACCTGAAAAATCCATCATAAGCACATCAGAACAAGCAAAAGTAAAAT
>JAWWLR010000155.1:83635771-83645965 GCA_035041075.1 Acraspis erinacei | reverse complement strand
AGGCCAAATTTAATGCTCCACTGTTTTTTTTTAAACTGGGGGTTACGCCAACTAAACGTCAAGTGCACGAAACCCCATGTGAAATAAACGCTGAATGGAGTTCTGTCATATCACATAATGAAGGGATTATTTAATGCTATCCCAAATAACAGAATATTTTCCAAAAGACACCCCTAATACTGAAGAACCACCCTTTATATAAAGTATGCACACATTAAGTTGACGGAACCCTATGTGAAATAAGCGTGGAATCGAGTTCTGATATACCTCATAATCCAGGGCTGATTTAATGCTCCCCAAAGCCACAAAAATTATTTTCTAAAGGCCACCTCTAACACTGAAAAACAACCCTTCAATACAAATTATGCACAAATAATAAATCTGACCATACTATAATTAAGGGCTCATTTAATACTTATTTAATACCCCATTTCCAAAATCAATGCTCTACTATTATTTTTAAAGACCCGGGGGTTACGCTAGCTTTACGTTAACTTGACGGAACCCCATGTGAAATAAACGTTGAATCGATTTCTGTCATATCACATAATTAAGGGATTATTTAAGGCTCTCCAAATCCACAAAAATCATTTTCCAAAAACCACCCCTAATATCTGAAACGCCAAACCTAATATACATTTTGCACAAATTGTAAATCTGAACATACCATAGTTAAGGGCTCATTTAATGATCATACAATGCCCTATTATATTATTTAATGTTCCTGTATTTTTTTGAAACTGGTTTTTTATTAGTGCAGCATTAAATTTCACAATAGTGCATTAAAATAGCCTTAGATGAACCCTTAGTTATGATATGGTCAGATCTACAACTTGTGCATTGCTTTACTTATATGATAGGACAGAACTCGATTCAAATTTTCTTTTACATGGGGTTCTGTCCGCTAGCGTAACTCCCGGTTTAAAAAAATAGCTGAGAATTAAATTTGGCAATGAATCATTTATCTCACATGAGGTTCCGTTAGTTTAATGTTAAGCTAGCGTAATCCCCGTTTTTTTTTAAATTGGAGCGTTAAATTTCATAACAGGGCATTAAATGAGCATAAAATGAGCCGTTAATTATGAAATAGGTTTTGAGTCGATTTGGAGATGTGGTTACTTCAGCTTAAAATACCTAAGCGAAAGCTTTCTTAAAGGAAAGGTTTCAGTTGAATTTTACTCATCTAAATATTTCCAAAGACTATATTTAGCCTAGCTTATACTTCAACATCAGGTGTTCGTTAGATCTCAAGCTTAGAACCTACCTTGTCAAATATTTATTTCCATGGCAGAGGTATCACTGCAAATTCGAACATATTATTATAGGAAGAAGATGTAGAAATAATGTTCAAACATATTTAGACATTGTGTTAATCAGCAAAAGGATTGTGAAAAAATCATGAATTGGCTAGAGAATTTAAATCTTGAATTGAATTGTAGGCCAATTGTAGTCTTTAATGCATACTTAAGACGTAAGCTAAAATACGCATCCACCATATCGAGTACCTGCAGAAAAATGTTATTAGAACAATTAGAAAAAATAGGCGAAAAACTTCTGAAGATTCTAGCTTTCGGAGTAAATGCAGTATATACCCTCATTGATGTGTCGGTTATAAGTCGGAATTTGTAAGATTTTTCTCACTGAAAATTTAAGAGAAAAACTTTCTCTTCTGTGGGACGCGTCAACTGAACCAACTTCCTTAAATACTTATTCTCTTGAGAAGACGGAAAGCAACGAAGGTGTTAAATCACCTTTGAATCATCAATCAGCCTGTAATATTCCTAGCACCTACATTGATACGGCTGGGAATGGATCATTACTTAGTCATATAAATAAGAAAAGAGCAATTGAGGTGGTGAAAAGCAAAAGCGCGCAAGTCACAAAATGAAAAAAGGGAGTTAGTGTTATATTTTGAAACTTTCCCATCAATTATATAGCTTAAAATATACCAAATAGAGCTAAAAATCACGAACGTGATGTTTAGCTCGGTTTTTACTATTGCAAGAAATATAATTGATGGAAACATCCAAAACCTACAAATAACTTAATTTTATCCATTCTTCGACTTGTGCGCTTTTGCTTTTCAACTCCTCAATTGGGAATACTGCGTGGAAAAGAGGGAATGGGAAAAAGTAATAGAGCAGTGCTATCATAATGAGGACCATCATCAGCAAACTTCTGTTTCAAAGCAAAAAGCCCCTCATCCATGGACCACTGTGAGGTCCGCATCTGATGGCAGCACTTCTAGTGAAAACATGGAGGCTGAAAGAGGCAGGGTTGCTGATATAAGTTACTCATATAGCCTCGCCCTATATGTTGACCTGAAATTGGCTATTGTGCCTGATGGCTTCCTGCAAGTGAAGGTCAACTCAAAACATGAAATGGCTATAGAGGCATGGATTTTAAGGAGCTTCCTAAGTCTACCAAGCTTATGGCATGGATACCTGCAACTTCTGAGCATTCATAATCCATCATTAAAAGGTCGGCAATCCAGAACCCAGCGCTTAAGTAAAGGAGTGGCCCATAATGGTATTGAGAACTCACCCTTCAGCGGCCCCCAGTATCGAGAAGGTCAGCTGTGAACTGTATTTGACTTTGAGAAGGATGCAGATAAAAAGACTCTCTAAAATGAAAGATCATCTTAAACTTCTCGGATTTGAAGTTAATTTAAATTTATCTTTATCACTATACATCTGCTTTGGCTGTGTTAAGCAGACGTGATACATTGAAACAAATTTATTTTGCTCTATTTTAAGAACCTTGGTGTTATAAGGCAGAGGTGCAAGTCATAGGCCAAACATACGGTTGTATAATCTGAAATAGATTTGGTAAAAACACTTAGTAAGACAGCAATTTACTTCAAAAGAGATGTCGCTCATATTTATTTACATACGTCCTGAAATAAGGACATGGTGAGGATTCAAATCGAGCACTAGAGTTGAGAAAGGCGTCAGAACTTGGTGATTTTCCCAGCACGCCAGCCATTCGATTCTCAAGACCCGCTGCTAACCGAGGAATAGAGGCGGTTGTAAGGGTACTGACGTTTAAAAGGACGGTCAATGATCATTGGATATGATGCAGATTCGTAATATGCGATATGGAACAATATGAACATTAACAAAGGCGGTGAGTACCTTTTAGATTACCTTTTAACGACCGATTTGACAATATTAGACATTATATTTGACATTATTATAATATTTGACATTATTATAATGCATGGAAGTAACCAACCTTTGTGACAACTGGATGCCATTTTGTTATTGACCTCACCTTGTTCTCTATATCCATTAGCAAGATCATTCTGGGACTGGCTCGTTATGTCTGAGACATTCCTTCCGATAAAAAGCATCCAGGATGTCAAAAAAGTCTGGAAACACCTAAATAAATATCCAGATGAAATATTATTCAAATTGCTTAAGGTCATTCTTGGAGTAACTTTCAACGAGATATAGAATTTTTACCTTAGATTTGACCTTGAACTTAACCATCAAGGTAATTTCAAGGTCAAATTTGTATTTTTAACACAAGACGTGCAAAGTCACCCCTGATCTATCACCTAAGTACATACTGAAGCCTAACATTTCCCGCTTTTTTGGTCAGCTGATGTCAAGTTTAAGGTTAAATTGCAGGGCACCATTGCATTTCTCGTTCAAAATTACTCCCATAATAATCCGGACCCATATTAATGATATTTTATCTAGACAGTTATTTAGGTGTTACATGGGGAAGATTAGAGAGTCATTGGAAATTTTTCCTAGGAGAATAAGATCAGTTGATCAGCTCAAGTTTCTTGCGGATGTAGTGAATAGCGTCATATGGAAATCTTATTAGTATAATTTTCCTTATCGTATTAGGAAGCTAGACGAAGATGCTCCTTTGTGGAATTTTAGAATTCAGGCCTTGAAAAAAGAAAGTAGAAGATAACTAAAAATTGTTTAATTTTCAGAGATATTATTTTAAGTAATTCTGAGTTTCCCTAAAAAAGGCCAAAGTCATACATTTTTCCAAAGAAACACAAATTCTCTGTTTTTAAGGTCATGTTAAACATTCTTACTGACTGCATGTATTTTTCATGTCAATATTTTTCGGATATCAATTAACTAAAAAGAAAGCCTAAAAAAGGTAAATTCTTTGAAAATAATGTTTTGATTTTACTATTTCTGTTTAAAAAATACAAAATCGGTTAAATAATATTTTTATTTAAGAAATATAGTATATTATAATTTTATATTAACATTAGGATTTTGTTTATATCTGACGAGTTCGGTGAAGATAGATACATACATTCTTTCGAATTTTTTGGATGGAATGATCTTCGAATGGTTAGAAAAGAATCAGGATCTATTAAGCATCAAGCTTCAATAATCCCGACAATGCAACGCCCGTGTTCATTATTAGGAAAATGTGGAATTTGTCCGTATGACGTGGTAGAAACAGTTTTTCATGTTTAAGATGCTTGAAAGACTTAACTTTTGCAAATAAGTGAACGTTACTGCTTAATCTTACAGTAATCCTTACCGGTTCAATAATACCATCAACGGTAGGGCGGTTATTTTGTACGAGTTCTGTAGTCCAAGCTTCTCCATTTGGCGTAATTACATAAGCCACGTATTTACCCTGTTCTGGGTGGTAAAGCCAGTTAGGATGTATTGGAAGTTGGAACCGTTTTAGAATTCCAGTATAATCAGAAAGATCCGACAATAATAAAGTAACAAGGCAATTTTCTGGAATAAAATACTAAATAGATTTCATGCCACTAGCCAGTATTTGCAGAAGGTCAGTGTTGATCTCATTTCAGCCAACTCAATGCTATTGTCATTTGTTGGTTTTGTTTCAGATTTGCGCAATGAATTTGATTCACTCGAGACTGCAGCAAAATCTCTTAGCAAATCTATCATCCAGGATTATTCAGATTCAAATAGAAGAAAAAAAACACAGAGACTGTGCAATAGGTAAACCCAAAAGGAAGTTTTGCATGGATCTGAAAAGTTTAAAATTCAAAGTTTTACTTAATGATAGATAAACTAGCAATTGAATTAAAAAATCGTAGCGATGATTATAGTTATATTACTGGTTTATTTGGATTCTTAACTAAACTATTGACTATTAATGGGGAAGAATTGTGAACGAAGGCTAAAAAAGTGTTTGAAGTCTATGCAAGTGATTTGAGTGAAGATTTATTGATTGAACTCAAACAATTCACACCACGGGTAAAAATACAAAATCAAGAATTACCAGGTTACTTCTCTAATCAATCGGACGAAAAAGCTAAAGCAAACGACAATACAATTTGTCCTATACTTGTATTGAACTCAATAGTCGACAACGAGATGGCGTCTGTTTTTCCAACTGTGTATATTACATACAGACTACTTCTTACTATCCTTATAGCAAATTGTGAAAGCGAGCGATCATTTTACTTAGATTGATGAATTACGATGACTTGATAAAAGAATTTGCTGAAGCAAAAAGTAGAAAAAAATTTGATTGTTATACTATTCTCTGTACTTTCATGTGTAAATAAATGTTTATCTGTTCTTATTGAAGTGAATTTAATTACATAAAAATCTCCTCTACAATTATTACTATTTTAGCTCCGGGCCCCGAAAGATCCTAATCCGCCCATGAGTTTAATACATTAGTATGCTGATGTTTGTCAAATTTCAGGTTATTTTAGTATTCGGCATTTGTGGTGCACTTCGATGTGATGAGATAACTAACGTTAAAGTGCAAGATCTTGAAGACCTTGCCAATAGATATCTTGTTTAAATTAATCAATCTAAACACAATTCAGCTCGTCAGTTTATTGTTGGAGAACTATTTTATGAGAAAGTTAAACAATACATCTCATTGAGATGTATGATTGATGGCGAGGGTGATACTACTATGCTTAAACAACTAGGATAGCTGAATGCATACCTCTATATATTGCACAATGTTAGTCATTTACTTATTTAGTTTACAATATTGTCCATTATTTACAAATAATTCATGAATCTACAAGTTAAATTCTTTGTTGAAGATTATATTTATAAAAATTATTGTTCACAGGTTATGTTGAAAACGCTCTTAAAAATAGACAAGAAATTTTTAATAAAATCACCAATGATCAATCCAATCTACGAACAACCACTATTCAGAACTATCCACTTGTAACAGGTAAAGTTATCACAAATAACAAGGAGAATTCCAGAAATATTGTCGAAGATAATAACAATTTCGCTGACAAATTTGAAGTAAATGAAGAGGATTGATTAGAAATTGCGAGATTGGACGAGTCTGAGGTACAACAACCAGCTTCCTCTACAACAGAACAAAAAAAAAGATGCCACTTACGACTAATCAACTTCAGAAACATTTTTTATTAAAACCACCTGTAACACCTTTTCCTAAAGAGGCCTCGGTGGTTCAGACGATAGCACGTCTGGCTTCCATGCAGGAGGGCTGGAGTTCGATCCCTGAGCCGGTACCAATGGAAATTTTTTTATGTACTTCTACCGGAGAAGACTCGAAAATGTGTCAGCAATCGCCTTAAGCTGTGGACTCCGTACGGAGGAAACCACGCGGTATGGTCTCTGGACTCTTTCGAGTAATGAACATACACACATATACACTTACATAACACACCAGCACAGTTCTTCGAGTCTGCACGTCTAACTGATGACCTCGGAGGGATCCCCCCCCACCCTAGCCTGCTAGTGAGGCTTGCGGATTGCATAGCTGTCGAGGCTCACTTTGTTTACCGGTGACAAGGAAGGACGTCTCTTGCAGTGCGATGGGTAGGCCTGGCACCTGAGAGGTATAATCTCAGAATGTTGGTAAGAACGATAAACTGCCGAGATCAAAAAGCACTCAACGAAGATGGCCGGATTCGGAGTACTGCCTTGAGACCAAACAGGGGTGTGGCACAATAGGCTTTGTAGCTTGAGCGCCAGGAGGGGGGGGGTGCTTCACGGCCCCCGCTCACATTACAACAAACAAACAAACAAAACCTTTTCCTAAAAGATTAGAAAATCAACGTTTTGCATCCAAGCCACTCATTACAGCTTTTCCATGAGGATCAGAGAATCAGCCTCCGTTGAAGGATAAGAGATTAGTGAATGAATATTCTGAAAGAGATCAGAATTCAAATGTACACTCTAATAAAGATCCGTATACGATTTATGAGGATTGCATATTTGGAAATGTCACAAATAATTATTACTGTCCATGTAAAAAATAAATGTAAAGGATGCAACAGTGATTTAAATAAATAAATATTTAATGTATTTTTTACAGTATCTTTTATTAAAAAAGTTTAAATAATTTGACACTTCTTTGAATGCTTTATATGAGATTTTTAAAAAATAATTCAAGGGATCATAATGATCAATGTCAATCTTCTCAAACACTTTGAGTGTCAATTTTAAAATCAAATGAACTTTCAATAGTTCATATTTCTTAACACTATTTAAAAGCTCGTGAAAATACACAAGCAAATCTTTTTCACAAAAAGAGGTTCAGTTATTGCGAACGCGCCAACTTAAAAACTCGGAATAAATATTCCAATACTCTTGCTCTGTATTTTCAGGTATTGAGTCGTAAAGGTGCAGAGAGTAGGAAAGTAAAAACATAGCATGCATTCGTTAAAATACAGACTGTGTCTAAATTCACACAAAATTCGTAAACTTATGAAATATCAATCTATTAAAATATCTTTGTTAGGATATTAAACATTATTTTAATTAATCTAAAATGATATATTCAGAATCAAAAAATGCTTCATGGAATTCCCAGCATAAACAAATTTCGCACGACTCGAGCAAATATAATTCCGACAGAATAAATTCGGCGGATTATTGCTTAAGTTCATTTTAATTAAGTTTTCAGTTAAACTGCATCACATGTATGACTTATAGTATTCATTTTATGTCAATAAAATATACTGGAATAGAATTATTCAATTTTCATCATTGTACCAGAACTTTTCTTTATAAATTTGAAACAAAAATTTGGGTATTTTTTGAAATAGAAAAAAGATGAATTAATACCATTAGATTCAAAGTCGGACACTAAAACCGTATAAGTATCGGGAAAGAATCCGATGAAAACCGTATAGGTCTTTACTGGAGAACGAAAGTATTTCGTATACAACCGGATAAAAAAACCAGATGGAAAAAATTGTATACACCGACCATGTTCCGCACAGAACCAGATTTAAACCCAGAAACAAATACCTTATAAAAATCCAGATAAATGCGAAGAAATTTCGAATCCTATGCGTTCCTATCTGTCATTTTAAGCAGTGTATAACTCCCTAAACATGGTTAAATTTTTCTTAAAAAAAAAGAATAAAGAAATCACAAAAGCACCACTAAGTCACTGATAATTCAGTAAAAATCTAACACAATCATGTATATAGCATACTCGTACCCACATCAATACATTTCATGGGTAAATGGTAAAAATAGCAGCGTGCAATAGCAGATTTTTGAGATTAAAAAAATATATGAATAAATCAAATAAATATATCACAAAAATTTGATAAATAAATTATGTAAACGAATCAATTATAAAATTCACATAAAGAACAATCAGGTAAACATTTCACATCAATAACATCAGGTAAATATTTGACATCAAAATATCAGGTAAAATTCAAATTGATAACATCAGATAACATTCATAGTGATAACATCAGGTAAAAACTACACTTAAAACAATATTAATTAAAATTCACATTGATAAGATAGGTCAGAAAAAATTCACATAAATAAGATCAGGTAAAATCCAGGTAAAACAATTAAATTGATCTACAAAAATAAAAGTAGATCAAATAACAGCCAGTCTATGACCTGTCATATCTGGGTTGCTTTTAATTCGAGTCTATATTGACCCGTAAACGTTTCACTTTCTGTTGGGTTTCTTTTTATTTAAAGTAAAAATATTCCAATAAAGAAATTTATAATCGCTTGCCTACAACTTTTCTGGCCCACGTTGCGCGCCAAAATTTATAATGCTATTTCGGCTTCGAGGGATACGAAGAAAAACGTTACAAATTTATGAACGCCAGACACCTCCATGATGTCACTCCAAAAATTCGTTTTCTTAGAGAATAAAATAATTAAAAACGTAGTTCTTATAATAAATCCCTAAGCACTTGGTAGAGGGATGAAGTGAGGGCGAAAACCGCTAGGCCGTATTTTTATAGAAAAAGGAATGTCCTTCTTTTTCATGTATGTCCTTCCGTCTTTCTTCTTTGTCTGATGTCTTTCTTTTTGAAGATTTTCTCGATATTTCCGTTTTTTATTGAGCGGCCCTAAATTTTTCTTACAGTTTCTTCAAACGAAGACTCAGGTCGAGGAGAATAACGTTCGTGGATTTACCTCATTGGCCACGACGTTTGCAACTCGCGCCGCTTCTTCTATAATAGAAATTGTGCTTACTGAAGATGAGTAGGACTCCGAGACCGTGTTGAAAGTCGAAAATCGAACGGACCTTTTTTCTAACGTGATTCGATCGAACAAGAGGTCCGTTACATTTTCGACTTCGAAACGGCCCACGGAATAATACTGCTGATGGTATGAAAAGGCCATAAACTGGTATATATTTGTTTGTGTTTTCCGTTCCTGTTCTTTATTTTAGCAATCAAGTTATGAATTTGAATAATTTTTTTAAAGAAAAGTGGAAACATGAATACTTTATAAAGTCTTGCAATTCAAAGATTTGTGATTTTTTTGCGACCAACAAAAACATCGACATCTATTCAGAAATTTTAGAAATAGCTTAATATTGTTCGCCATTCCTGGGAATAACACGAATTTCGAAAGAAACTGGAATCATTTATAGCAATTATGCTATTTTGTGGACCGGGGTAATTAATTCATTAATCCTGATGTTCAATTTGGAAAATTACGGGTCAAAATAATTTTTTGAAGAAACAAGCAAAAATATTCCACGTTCCACCTATATCCACAGGATGACGCACGTTGGCTCCTCTATACCTGTGCATTTTACAGCAACTAATTCTGATTTGAATGAAATAACCGAATCTGGAATAATTTAAAGCCATGATGTTATTTTGTCGACCAGCGTAATTAATTCACTAATTCTGATGTTAAATTTGGCAGATTAAGGGTCAAAATAATATTTTCCAGAAAAGGGCAAAAATATGCCACGGCCTGGATTTGAACCGGAAAAACAGCGTTTTAA
>JAWWLR010000155.1:83575968-83589199 GCA_035041075.1 Acraspis erinacei | reverse complement strand
AGAGGAGAAATCGATTGCGCGCGCAACCCAGTGTATCATCCACTACTCTCTTCACACGGACATAGCCCTGTCCTAGTGTTGGAGTGAATGCGGTTTCAAATCTGGGATCACTGGAATAGGGACCTTATGCGTCAAAGCTGAATTTTACAGGACGGGCGATCTCAACAGAATTCGCAAGCCAGCATTTGAGTAGTGGGGATGCGTCTACGAAAAAGACTCCCTCCACTAACCACCCACCTTTAGGCGCCATATCCGTGAGCTCCGCCTCCACTGGTCCGCTTCGACTATGCTAAGTAGTAGAGAGTGGTGGGGATGGTTTTCGCAGGAATGGTTATCTCTGAGTTCGCTTATTATGCCTATTTTTGTAGGTACATAACAAGAATAATACTGATCTGAAAGAAATTCTGATTATTGGGAATGAAAGAGGGACTCAGAAACTACATTGGCGCAAAAAAATTAAAAATCGATTTTTTTCCGCATTAGGTCCCTTTTCTCGCGGACGTTCACATATTATGCAATCATGAGAATTTAAGGTTAATTCCATAATGACCAAAAATAATTTTTTGTACATTTCTCTTCGAAAGAGAAAATATGCTAGAAAAGCAAATTAAAATCCGCTGTTTCTTGTTGCAGAATTAAGTTCACAATTCGAATGCTTACCTAATGGCGAACCTATTCCTGGCGTTCCTCGTTCCGGAACAGCTTTTCCTCACAGACATGATTCTCCCGAAATGTGTCTTCCTGCTGCCAGATCTCATTCAATCGACGAGTCTTCACTTCCTGCTACGCCATGCCTTCGTGACAGATCTAGTTCGCCTACTGCCAGGGATTCTTCTATACGCGTCTTTGGATTAACACTTGAAAAATTAGGATTTGTTCGGCTTATTCCCAAAACGAATAAAAATCGGAAATTTGAAATTCGAAGATACACATTTCCCCGCGATATGCCACTTCAAGTGAGAGAACATCGTTTTAACTTTCGGTCCATGCCAACGGAAGAACAGACTGTATTATCAACCTCTGACGGTTATGCGTTTGCAATATTCGCGAAAGATAATCAACGCCTTCGAGCAATATATACAAGAATATATCAAGACAATCAATATGGGCCAGACAAACGGGTCAAAATAAACATGGTCAGTGGCGCGATTATAGATATGACCTCAGAAGAAATGGAGGAAACTCCCGAAGGAAAGAATTACCCAATTTCAAAGAATTTTAAAAAAGTAGTTCTGCCTGCTGGTAACAAATCATAGCGAATGACGTTTTACGTCAGGGTCAGCTTGGGTTTGCGGCATAGAGGCAAACAGGCCTTATTTTAATCTGTAGATTTTATGTTTCTTTATTGTGACATCAGAGGATTATAATTCTTTCCACCGAACGATAATCTTAATTTGTAAAAAAATCTAGGACTAAAGTATGATATTGTTTTTGATCCATAGTAGGATGGAAATGTTGCAAGTTATTGGTAATTAAGGGGCCGCATTCAATAACCGTTTCCTAACAAAGACTTGAATTTTTCTGGAATACCTGAAATACATAAAACCTAAATTAAAAAAATCTGTACAATAACAACTTAAAGTTTCAAAAATGTATTCAATTTTTTATATGCAAACGAGTGATTAAAAATGTTCTTGTAGGGAATCTCAGAAATTCGGCAGTTTTCTGAAAATAAATTAAGAACATTAATGGCAAAATGAGGCTTTTTGTTAAACTAATATAGTTGAATTGATCGATTTTCTCAAACTGTTGCAAACGAAAAATTTCAGATTCCTTGGGAGATATGCTGAAAATTACTTATTAATTATTATCAATGGTTATTTAAATCCTATATTATATACCGTGTACGGCAACCTCAATTGAATTATTAATAACGGCAACAGTATTGGAGGACATGTAAAGACACCTGAATGACATGAACATAGGATATCGTAAACACGTCGTAAAGCTGTCGTAACAATGTCGTAAATAAGTCGCCAAATTTTTTGCCCACTGGGATGTCTGTTTTATAGGAACCCAAAAAATCCCTTTAAATGACAAAATTGGTTTTGCGAGATTTCGACGCTAATTATAATTTTTTGTAGTCTTTTTCATTACAATTGTCCACATTTTGAGATCCCCTGAATGCAAAAAACAGGTTCTTAGGAATGTTTCTTTCTGCCCGTCTGTTTGTCTGTGAGTCTGTAGATTTTTTTTAGCACGATAAATTTTGAAAGAATTGATAGATTGGATTGGCATTTGGTATACTTCTTTAGCGTCCTAAACTAAATTTCAAGTTCTTTAGCCAGCCATTTTGGATACAAATTCAAAAAGTAAGTGCATTTTGGATATTTTTGGAGCCACTTTCTTTCAAGATTCAGAAATTCTCTTAACGGTTGTTCATAGTATAAAAAAAGAAGACCAATTTTGCCTAATAACTTTTTTGATACTAAAATACCGGAGTTATAGCATTTACAAAATTCCAAAGAAATTTCAGGTGAAACGATTTTGGAAGTGTATAGAAAGGTTTGGATGTAAGAGATTGTTTGAGGGATTGTGAAATTGAAAAGGGGATGATGATATTTTCGAGGATTGAGACAGATTTTTGTGAAAGTTGAGGTTTGGTTGGTTTGATATTTGTGACAGGATGGGAGGAATGAGGCTTTTATCAGGAGAAAAAGGGAGAGGAGTTAAGGCAAGAAATTATGTGGGGAATGGCTGAACTTAGGAAAGAAATAAATAAATGGGGAGAAGTCAGGGAACAGTTATAAAAGAGGATGCAGTCATTGGAGCAAAAACAATAGAAGCATTAAGATAATAATAAAAAGGTAAAGGGATGCAAGGCAGGATAAGGAACATAGAAAACTCAAACCGGGATATAGGTGGGGGCGAGAGTGAGAATGCGGAGAATGAAATACTGAGCAAAATAGGCCAAAGAATAGAAAAGAAAGATAGGAAAGATAGAAAATGAAACATAGTGATAAAGGGTATAAGATTATAAGGGAAGAAGTTGCAGGAACGAGTGGAAGAAGTACTAAAAAGGATTGATACTAAGGTAGGGATAGAGGGAGTGCGAATTGTAGGAAGGGATGATCTAATAGGGGAGAGAATGGTGCTGGTAAAACTAGAGAAATGGGAACATAAGAACAAAAGGGAAGAAGAATATGGGTTAAATATGGTAGAATACAGGTAGACGGAGTATGGTGGGATTGGGCTGAAGACAGGGAAGAGTTAGTAAGAAATGAGTCACCAGGAAACTAGGAGAGGAAGGAACGTGAGATAGGAAAATAAGAAATAGTAAGAAGCAAAAAGAGACGAGAAACGAATGTAGGAAAGAATCGAGGATATGTTACTGAAATATAGCAGTAATGGAGAGAAAGGATAGAGAGTTTATGATAAATTTGACACAATGGGATGTAGTAAAAATGATGAAGACGTGGCTAGATGAAAACGGATGAGAAAGAGTAAGGGGAAGGTTACCAAGAGGTTATAAATGGCAAGTTCAAAATGAAAAGAGGAAGAATAAAATGCGCAGAGCAATGGGAGGAATGGTGCTGATCGTGAGGAAGGAATGTATAAAATGGAAATATAAGAAAGAGAGGAAAGAACAAAAAGAAGGATTAATAGTAGAAGAGGTAAAGATGGGAGGAGAGAAGTGGAAGATATTGGGGGTTTATGTGGACGTAAATGTGCAGGATAAAGCAGAGTAGATGAAAGAAATGATAGGAGAAAATAAAGAAGAGATTAGGTTTATAATAGCTAGAGATTTCAACGCGAGAACAGAAGATAGAGGGGAAAGAAGAATTATGGGAGGTAGTAAATAGGGAAATAAGAAGAAGAAAAAGAGTAACCAAGATATTGAAATTGTAGAATGGAAAAAATATTTTTTGGATTTTCTATAAGGACTAGAAAGTAACGTGAGGAAAGGAGAAAAATATGGTAGAGCAACAGATGAGAAAGGTGACATAACAAGCGAAGAAATGGTATAGGGGTTAGGAATAATGAAGAATGGAAAAACACCTGGTATAGATGAGATTCCAAATAACGTAAGGAAATATGGAGGGACAGAACTAGAGGAATGGGCATGGATAATGTGTAATCGAGTATGGACAGGAGAGGGGTGGCCAGAGTTATAGGAAGAAGGGAAGAGTTATAGTAACAAGATAGATCTATTGAATCAGACAGGGTTAGAAAAGGAATGGGGGTTATGAAGAACATATATATTCTGAACTATCTATTAAATAAGAGGATTAAAAGGGAAAAAGGGGCAATGCCAATAATGTTCGTGCACTTAATGGCGGCGTTCGACTCATGAAACCAAAGCTAAATATAAAAAGTTATGGTGAAAAGGGGGATAAGAAAGGGATTAATAAAGAGAATATCGGAAATTTTTAGAAAGATAAACGCAGCGTAAAGGTGGGAGAGCCAGTGGGAGACAGATTCTGATTGGTGAGAGGAGTGAGTCAAGGTTGTCCTCTGAGCCCACTTTTATTTATTATATTAATATCAGACTTGGAACAAGAAATGAGAAGAAAAGGTAGGGAAAAAATAGGAGAGGTAAGGAAAATATATATACAATGGCATACGCAGATGATATAGTGCTGATGCTAGTGGATGAAGAAGGGATGGCGGGTTCAACTGCATAATTAGAGAAATAATCACTTAGATGGGAAAAAGATGAATTTAAATGTAGAAAAGACAAAGATAATAAGGTTTAGAAAATGAGGGGAAGACAGAAAGAATGGTCGGGGAGATGAAAGGGAGTAAAGTTAGAAGAAGGAGAATCTGAGTATTTGATACGCTGGTATGGCCGATATTAGGTTTTGGTGCAGAGATATGGGGATGGAAAGGAAGGAAAGATATTGAGAGTTTACAGGATAGGTATATAAGCTAGATATTAGGGGTAGATTGGAGAACGTCAGGATATATGGTGAGAGAAGAAGCGCAAAGGGATAAATTTAATATTATAGCGGGAAAGAGGGCATAGAAATTTCAGCTGAAGCTGTGGAAGGGAAAGGGTAGTTGGAGAGAAAGAGTTTGATGGAGGTAGAAGATAGGAGAGGGAGGGAAATAGAATTAACGAGATGGGAAGAACACAGGAGGGAGTTCTTGAATGCTAGAGATATAGAAGGCGGGACTGGAATAATCTATGAAGAATTGGGAAAAAGGACAGGGAAAGAGAATTAATGTTAAGATGGGGGATGCTTAACGAATCAAAATACAATAAATGGTATAAGATAATTAAAAAGGAAGGTTTACCAAAGTATTTGGAAAAGCGATGTGGAGATAGAAGGTGGACCAGAATAGCAGGATTTAGATTGGAAGACGAGGTAAGAGAGAGAATGTTTTGGGAAAAGGAAGAGAATAGAAAGTGTAGAGTATGTGAATGGGAGGAGGAAATATGGGAGCATGTATGGGAAGGATGTAGGAGAGGAATGGAAGATAATGGAAGCTGGCAAGAGAATATGGTTAAGATTCTAAGGGAGGATGGATTAGGAGAAAAATAGATGAAAGAGTTGGACGGTGCTACGGGGCGAATGAGAGCCAATGAAAGAATGCTCGTAACAAATAGCAAATTGGAGGACAAAAAAATGTGAAAGAATAAGGAAACAGAAGTCGCGTAGATTATAAGAGTAAAGATTTTAAGTAATGGATATGCTATAGCATAAGTAGACTAAGATGTTTTTCTGTTCTCAGTCTCTCTCTTTCTCTCTCGCTTGCACTTGCACTCTCGCTTTCGATCGCTTACTCGTCCCCTCGTTTGCTAAAAAATCCTAAATTGCGATATCATAGGAAATAGAGATAAGGAACTAGACATAAGACTTGATGTAAATAGTTGTAAATAATTATAAATATTAATCGGCAAGATTGTAAGAAATGGAAGTCATGTAAAAACTTAGGGGGCAAAGTATTAATAAAGAAAGAAAAGAGGAAGAGGAGAAACATGTTTATTTGGATTACCCTATAAGAATATCATAACAACTTTTGTAACTTCTTGACATATCGAAACGTCAATGAAAAAAATAAATAGTAAATAATCTTGCTCTTCCAAAAAAGAGCTAGAAATTTGTCATTAATAATGTTTTAATAGAATACTTTGTTTTTGTTTTAATTATTGAAAATGACATTATGAATACAAGAATAAGATTTTTGGAAAAACTTAGCAAGTTGCAGAAGAGAAAATCTGAGGATGGGTTCATTATCAGGAAAAAAACTACCAGTACATTGGCGCCTCTGCAGGCTCATTACTACCGTAATGATCTTGGACACAGTCTTGAATTACAGGAGAAAAGTTTTCGCCAAAATCACAGAGTATCATAAAAACTCTTGGTTCTAGAGATTCTTTAATAGCTTTCAAAAACTTACCTTGCGCAAGTTTATCAAAAACTCTGCTATTTTTTCGACTCCAGGGCATTCTTTACATCTAAGTAAATAGCAATTAGGCGTAAGAGTGCTGCATATCATTGTTTTTAAGATATATTTGTAGAATCCAAGGAAATGCTTCGCAGTCTGGGTTTCTACAAGCTGATTCAGTCGTGCTCCAGATATCATCAGTTTAGGATTCTGATGCACGTTAAAAACGCAGCCTGCGTTTGTCTTTGGCCCGGCATATCTGGGCTGAAATTGTTTTCATAATAAAAACATTGGACAAGTGTTTCCGTCTCTCGCGAAGGTCGTTTTCCTAATCTAAGCTCCAGGAACTCTGAATGGTACACCACGTGGATGAGTCTCTCCGAGATACACTAACGTTAGCTCTAGCAGTTTTCGGTAGTCTTCTGTAGGATTTTTTTTCTTCGGAATTCCTGTAATAAACTCAATTACTTCACTCACGTGGTGTCTGCATGCCAACCAGAGTAAATTCTTCCCCATTTTATGTTCTAATTAAACGCAAGCTCCATTATGGCGACCCGAGTTTGAAGCTGGCATATCAAAAGTTATTCCCACTACCTCATCTAGGAGATTCCAATCAGACATTGTAGAAAGAGTCACTTCTGCGATTTCTTCTCCTGTTCCTACATTAAGATTTGGAATTTCCAGAAGTTTATCTGTTTCTTGACCTGAAACTAAAATCTCTAGCCGCTCCTCTTTCAGTGGTCTTCCAGAACTAGGTGGAAGAAGTTTTCCATCAATGTGGACAATCAGTGGTTTATTGAGTGAAAGCTTGCTTTTTATACTGGCAACATGTTTGAAACGATAATAATTCCTGGCCCTTTCAATACTGCTTCTGGATAAACTAATATCCTCAAAATTATGCCCATTAAGGTTCTTAACAGTGGCCGAAATAATGTGCATTGCGTTTCTACTACGAGTGTTTGTGCGAACCAAAGCACCAGCAGTCTTTTGGGAAAGTATAAAAGAAGCGCAAATCTTCATCCGTTTACTTCTTCTTTTTTAGAAGTCGTGAAAATCATAATCGCTTACGTTGGTATCTCCAACACGATTTCCCTTACTTCTTCCCTCACTTTTCTTTTAGACTATTCCTCAGCTGATATCTTTCGCTTCTCTTCTATCCTAATTAGATCCGAATTCAAGTCAGCAATAGTGCAGTTTCTTTTAGTCTGTTGATCAAATAGAAATAAAATATGGTTGTCGAATTTCATTAAATCAACTAAATCTTTAGGGGCAACATCAAGGAGCTTTCCAATCTTATCTATAAATGCTGACCTTTTTTTCCGGTCCTTCTATTGCGATTTTTATTTTTGCAAATATTAACGTATCCCATTAATATGGCTTTAAATTTCAATATGATGTTTTTTTCTTAAGAAATGATCATTCTCGCGTTAGACCAGATGGCGGATAGTTTAGAAATTGCATCCTTTATAGCTAAACTTTGATTAATATATTTGAACTCTTTATGCCGATGTGAATAAACTTGCAGTACTTCAGCAGTTGGTAATTTTTCATTTTGTAACTTATGTTTAGGTTGATCAATTAAAGAAACTTCAAGAAAAATTTCCAGTCCTTTTTAGAGACGTATATTTTCATATTATTAATATTATATTTAATACAATTTTAATTACATTCATTCATTTGCAACCCTCAAATTAATTATTAACTTTGACAGCACTAGCGGGTTTTGAACTTTGCCATTGCCAAGTGCCTGAAGTAGATCATAAGACCGCCTATATCGAAAGAACCTTTGATTTTCTCAAACAGTACATTAGGAAATTTTAAACAAGAGTGAAGGGGGTCCTTCACTCATGAATGTAATTTTGCAAATTGGTAAAGACTTTCACCTGAAGATTATCTTTTTAGTGACAAACTTTATTATTTGGTAGAAAATTTAGCAGTTATCTTAAATAGGCATCCTTTCTGGTTGCAAAGTCAACTGTTTTGTAAAAATTCATCTTTTTGAGTTCAAAAGTCAACTATTATCGTAGAACATTAAACTCTTGTTTAAAATTGATATTTTGTTGCTGATAAGCCAACTGAAATCTATTTCGGAAGAAAAATATTTTTTCTAAAATTTGTCTTTTTGATTTAGGAGTTTATCTTTTTTAGTATATATATTGTATCTTCCTTGGATAAAAATTTAACTATTTTGATGAAAATTTAACATTTTCCTGGAAAATCTACTTTTTGTTTAAAATTCGTATTTTTGTGTTGAAAAGGCAATTGAAGGCTTTTTGGATGAAAATCCAAATATTTTTTTGAAAATTTGTCTTTTTGATTTGAAAATTGACTTGTTTTAGTGGAATTTTCATTTTTCTTGGACAAATATGCAACTGTTTGATGAAAATTAAACAAAGTTGTTAAAAAGTCATATTTGTTGTTTAAAAATTCGAATAATTTAATGGAAAATTAACTTGTTGTTTCCAATTTTTCTTTTGGTCAAAGATTTCTGTCCAAGATTCTCCTGATTTAGCAGAAAGTACATCTTTCTTGGGTAAAAATGCAACTATTTGATTAAAAATTCAGCTTTAAAAGAATATTGGTCATTTCTTTAATTAAAAATTCCACTGTCTTAATAAAAATTTCACCTTTAATGAATAAAAATGCAAACAGCTTGTTAAACAAATAATTTTTTCTTAAAGATTTATTTGAAAATTCATCTCCTTAATTGAAATTTTGACTGCTTGGTGGAAAATCTTATTTGAAGATTGATCTTTTTCAGTTGAAGATTCTCCTTTTCGGGTAAAAAAAAATAATGTTATGCGTTTGAAATTTCATTTTACTTGTGTAAAATTACATTAGTCTGGTAAAAAATTAATTTTTGGTTGAAAAGGTATAATTTTTGTTAGAAAATTCAAGTTTCATATAGAAACTTCGTCTTTCGGACTGAAGGTGCAACAATTTTGATAAACTTTTATCTCTTTCTTGAGGTAAAATTTTTTATTTGTTTACTTAATAAAAAAACACGAAATTTCGAATGACAACAGTCTTTTATTATAAATTTTCACCTCGAAACCGTCTTTGGATTCTTATAATTTGTGAATTTTTTGCGTTCATCGAATCTAATCTTCAAAATTCAAATATAGGCTTCTTCAAATTCAAGATGGCGGATCCAGTATAGATCCAATATGGCGGACAAAAATGTCAAAAAAGTTCAATTTTCATGAAAGTTGGAATAGAGGGGTTTTTTGGATCGCTGATTACGAATCCGTTGTCAGTTTTTACTAATTCAAGAGAGAAGGTCCAATATGGGGGCCAAAAATTTCGAAAATTGTTTTTTTTTTAAGTTACAAATTATAAAAATCCTTTATCAAAATTGTTATACCTTCAGTCCGTATGACGAATTTTCACACAAAAATATGACTTTTCAGCAAAAAATAAATTTTTTACGAAACTGATGCAATTTCACACAACAAAAATGAAATTTCTAACCCGGAAAATTATTGTTTTATCCCAAAGGGAGAATCTTAAAAAAGCCAAGAAGATTAATTTTTAGTCAAAAAGTGGCATTTTCATAAAAAATTACATTTCCACTAAAACAGATGATTTTTTAAATCAATAAAATAAACATTGAAAAGAATAGTTCAGATTTATATTTAAAACCATTTCAGTTGACTTTTCAATATCAAAATATGACTTTTTAAACCAGAAATAAGATTCTATGAAAGAAATTAAATTTTTAAGCCAATACGGCGAATTTTTCACCATAAATACGAATTTTTAACAAAAAGGATGATTTTTTAACAAAATGTTTAAATTTTCTACCAAACTGTTGATTTTTTCCAAAACAGATAACATTTTTCTCAAAATAAATAGTTTTTTTTCAATTTTTGGAATAGTTGAATTTCCATTCAAAAAAATGCCACTTGACTTTTCATGTTCAAAATATGAATTAAAAAAAAATTCTGAGAACAAAATTAAATTTTTAATCCAAAAAGACGAATTTTTGCGAACAAAAAGGATGAATTAAAAAAAAATAGTTTAATTCACTACTAAAAAGTTGCATTTTTTCCATGAAAGATAAATTTTTTTTTTAAAGCAGAGGAAGTTTTAATTAAAAAATGACAAATTTTCATTTTAAAGTTGAATTTTCAATCAAATAGTTGTATTTTTATCAATGGAAAATGAAATATCTCTAAAAAAATGAGTTTTTAATTGAACAGAAAAAAGTAAATTTCCAAACAGTTGTCGAATTTTCACCCAGAAAAGATAAAAAAGATAATAAAGAAATAATCTAAATTTTTTCAATACAAACAAAAAGGAAAAAATACGAGCTGAAAACGAAAAATCAAAATCAAAAATGTTTTGACATTTTTTGACTTGAAATTTTTTCTTTGTTTTCTAAATTTTTATAAGAAAAAGGGCACTAAATTCTACATAACATTAATCATTTTGATCAAAATCAATTTATAACATCTGCGATGCAGTATTTAAAAAAAATACATTAAAAAAATTTTAAATTATGACAGAGTAAAATTTTAAGTTTTTTAGGAATATATAATTTTTTCTCAAATGCATATAAAATTTTCATCATTTTTCTTGCTACTAAGATGATATTTTTTTTCTTTTACATAATTTGAAGTTCAGAGGACCAACTGTCAATTTGTTCAAATTCCAATTTAAAAGTACCCATGTTGAAAGTTTTAATTTGAAAGGTGGCACTTTGCAATAATCCCATTTTTTTAAAATCCAATACTTCTATTGCTAAAAATTTGTTACGCTTTATTGCAAACTAAAATATCTATTAATCTTCGTTAATGAAAAAGTAGCCGCCGGTGTCGCAATGAAGTCAAAAACGATCTGGGGTAGGGGAGGATTTGATAAAATTTTACTTTTTGTCATGAATGAACGGAATAATTGAACATTCAACCAATGTAAGATTTTCATTTTTAATAAAAAACAGGTTAACTCAATCAAAAACACGAATTAAAAAAAAACTTCAACCCTCATCTAAACAGATTCATTTGCAACCAAAAATTTGAATTTTTTAACAACAAGAAAATTAATTTTCTACAAAATAGACCAGTTTTGAACAAATGACCTAGATTTTTAACCAAATAGTTGAATTGAAAAACTAAAAATGACAAATTGTTAAGGCTGAGTAGGCCGCCTTCCCCAGAAGGGGAAAGGTCAGTTCATTTTCCGAAACGAATCTCCCAAAAAACATCAGTCCCTAATTCCTCAGGAGCTACTTTTGAAGGGAATTTTCACCCTATCGCGGGCTCGCAAAATTTAGGAATAGGAGATAGTATTGGGGATAGAGCGGTACCACAGCCTCCATTTTCATCAACGGCTTATGTAGATACGGGTAGGCTTATAGACATTGAGGGTCCAAATAGGGTATATTTGGAGAGTGTTTTACATTTTCGAAACCCCCTCCAACCCCACTTCTTAGTAAGACACAATTTTTGCTGCAACCAAATATAAATAACAGGACACGTTCCACACATTTCGCAAGTTATGAAGCGAATGAGGCGAGAACGATACCGAATAGTCAGGTTATGTTAGGCGTTAGGAACACGAACTTTTCAAACCAATTAACATCGGGACCAGCGAACCACATGGGTGGTTACGGTACTCGGAATGAGACCTATGAAGGATTAAATACTCTGAATTCCCAATTTTTGGAAAATAGGGTAGATTTCGATTTTCAAACGAATGCACCTTTCAGGCAGGATCCCCATCAAGATGATCTTCTGAAAGAGGTCCCACAAGAAGTTTTTTATGGCCAACCCCACTACGATCCCTCTTCTGATGGCCCATATCCAGAACAACCTACTGCTTTCCGATTAACCAGCAGCCCTTATAGAAGGGGTAATAAAAGCCTGTCAAAAAGCGCAAGGCAGGGGAATATTAAGTTCACAGAATGTGGGGATATTATTGTGAACACGTTTTTGGATAGAGTAGAGGATGCGCGGGCAGTAGATTCTTTAAGTGAAGAAGAGGTTTTAACAGTGATGCCTTTTCTTTTGGACGGTATATCACTATTGTGGTTTAGACATAATAGGTACCTGTGGCGGACTAGTTTATACCCGCGTCCAATCCCACTAGAGGAACAGCCAGATAGAGCTTATTGCAATATGCGCCGTCAGATCAGATGTGCAATCAGGCGCAGAGATTTTAGGTCATATAATGAGCTAGCCGCCCTTGCTCAAGATTATGAGAGGTTAGTTGCTAGGGGTGACGAGGATGTTTTACCTCCACCTCCTGCAGACTCATTCCTTCTGAGTACGCATATATACCGAGCAAAAAGTCGAACAGAGCCTGCCTCCAAAGAAAAGGGGAGGTACCTGTAGCCGGGATAGCCACGCACGAACCAGAAAGGGATTCCGGTATAGAAAATTTGAGGAATCAGATTAAATCTTTAGAGGCCCGTTTCAAAAATCAAAGGGAAAATAAAGAGAACGCGGATTTGAAAAACTTGACTGAAATGGTTGTTAATTTATCAAGACAATTTAAAGAGATGCAGGACAGAACGGATATTTCAGAGCGATTGTCCTAAATGTCGAGCGAAGGGAAACAAACAGGGGAGGAAATATTAGGGCCCCTAATTCCTCCCGTAACAAATATCGGAGCCCCATTATCATACGGGTAATTATCCGAAAGGGGCAATATATTCAAAGGACTGAGACCTTCCGTTTAGATAGAATATGGGGCAGCAGTTCTAAAGATGAAAAGCCAGTAGATATCATCCGAGTCGAGAATCCATTTAGAATCCATCCTAACTGCAGAAATGCTGATCCCATGGCTGTATTTCAGGGAGAGGGGGGTGCCGTTGCTAGTACTAGCACGTCAGATCCTCTTAGATTACAGGATATAGCACTACGCGAAGAAGTATTACCGGAGAGTCGTAGCATGA
>JAWWLR010000155.1:83547536-83561802 GCA_035041075.1 Acraspis erinacei | reverse complement strand
TATAATTCTTGATCATGATGAAATACGCTACTCCCACAAACGGTTACTGACGCTCCCGATGCTCTTCAATAATTTTAAGTTTTTAAACTTATTTTGCGAGAATTTTGGATAAAAATAATATGATTATTGATACATTTTTTGAGATTATTATTGTTAAAATTGCAACAAATTTAATAAACAAATGTTTTGGACCAGAATTTTTCAATAGAATTTTTTTTCTTATAACAATTTTTTTAAATAGGGAACTTTATGAGAATTTTAGCAAAATTCATCATTCGTTGATTAATTTTATGATATTTTTTAAAACATCTTTAATAAAAAAATGTATTTTTCAGGCATTTAACGGCAGTATAATTTTTTTCAGTGCCAGTGCTTTCAATTGGGACCTTCATGATAATTTAAGCAACATTTATAATTAGTTGATAAATTCAACGATTTTCTAAAACAAGTCTAATGAAAAAATGCATTAATCCGGAATTTTTTGACATAAAAATTCCATGGATAATTTTTAATTAGGAACTTCATGTTAATTTAAGCAAAATTCATAGTTTTTTTTCAATTTTATAACTTATAAAAATTATTTAATAAACAAATGCATTATTTGAGTATTGACAACGAAAAAGTTGTCGAAAATGTTTAAAAAGTCGAAAAACGCCTTATTAATGAATTTTATAGATTAATTTATAATATCAACAATAATAATTTCACGAAGATTTTCTTCTTTTTTCTTGTGTCGTAATATTTATTTATTTATAAAAACATTAAAAGCCTCATTTAAAATGTAAAAAGATGATTATAAGTCTAATATTAAACTGTATGGGTTATTCACTTAAAAGATATAATTTGATAGGAAATTATAAATATTTAAATTTCCTTTCGAAATTTTTAATTTGTAGATTACAACTTTCAATTACATTTTAAATTTTAAGTGTGTTATAATTATTATTTTTTGTAACAAATTAAAAACTAAAACATGAAACAAATGATAGTAAATAAGAGCGCCACTTGTAACCAATAAAATAAATTCGCGCGGAAAGATAAATTATTTTTCAATATTATAATGATATTATTGTTCAATATCATAGAATGTATCAACTCTTTATGAATTTTGTTTAAATTAACCTGAAGTTCCCAATTAAAAAGCCTGACATAAAAAAACGAATTTTTCCGTCCACAGGTGCCCGAATAATGCGTTTATGTGTAAATTTATTTTTTTTTAATTCATAAAATTTGTTAACTAATCATAAATTTTGATGAATGTATTATGAGGATCCCAGTGAAAAAGTCTGTAATCGCGAAAAAAATTCCGTTGGCAAATCTCCCAATAACGCACTTTTTTATTACATTTTTTGAAAGTAATAAAATTGAACAAAAAATTATTAATTTTGCTGAAATTATCATGAAGTTCCTAGTTAAAAAATATGAAATGGATAAATGCATTTTTTCATTATATTTGTTTGAAAAAATCATTAAATTTAGCAACTAATTATAAATGTTGCTTAAATTGTCGTTAGGTTCCCAATTGAAAGGGCTGGCATTGCAAAAAATAATTTTACTGCCAATAAATGTCCGAAAAATGCATTTATTTATTCAAGATGTTTTTCAAAAAATCATAAAATTAATCAACAAATTATTGATAATGTTAACGTTCCTTATTAAAAAAAAATTTACATAAAAAAATTGGGGTCGAAAAATTCTTGAACAATGCATTTGTTTATTATTATTTGTATCAGTAACCTTTTGTGTAAATTATGTATTTAATAATGATGAAAAATATATAATAATCAGTGGAAAAATAATTTGAAAAAAATTTATTGTTGTTAAAATATTAAATGAAATTAATTAATGTAATTAAATTGTTAAAGTTGGTAAATTGTATAATTTTTTTGAATTTCACACTTTTTTGTAAAACTACAGTCAAGTTTGTAATATTTACAATGCTACTATATGTAATTTTCCAAAACTATGTAATTTGACAGAAATCGTTTTTACAGTGTAAAATGAAAATTACAACTTTTAACTTTAAAGTATTTATGATTTAACAATATTTTTAAATTCTCTTTATTTTCCTCTTAAAAGAATGTCATTGCCTGGACTATTTATTAATCGGGGATTAAAAAACGTGAAAGAAAAAAATAATTTTTATTTTATATTATACTTGCTTTTGATATAAATAAATCCCAGGAACGAGAGTAGCTGAAAGACAGAAGTAATCTTCATTTTTAGTGGATCGAGAGACTACAATATTATTTTTCAAGTTTTTCGTATGAACAGTGACTCTTGATACATGACTTCTATACACAAAACAACATTGTTTATTTTTCAAGATATACCAAACTCTCGCCTCTAGTGCCCCCACCCCATTCTTTGCCTTCCTACAACTACTGACTCACATAGGTTCTCAGGGGAGTAGGGAAAGAGCGGTTGCACAGTCGTGTTGGAAGGGGCGCAGTGCGCGAGTACTGATTCAAGAATATTGCGCAATAGCATGCATTCCAACTGGAAAGGGTTCAGGCGGCCCTGACTGTTTGCGTTTCGCCCCCCCCCCCACCTAAATGAGTCCAAGGTTATTTAGAGGCAACCCCCGATACTGGAATGAAAGTGAGAGTTTAGTGAACAATGATATGAAAATGCATTATAAATTGACGGTGGCTCAAACAGAACATTTATAGAGCACTTATAAGAATTCAAAACATTTATTTTTTCAGCAAATAGATATCATAATTATAAGATATATTTTAAAAAAATATCATAGTGTGAAATAAAAACATACTTTTTTAAATTTCAGAGTTGCTACAGGTCTGGTCATTCCAGCAAACATTTTTTTTCAAACTGTTTTCAAAAATTTGTTTTCAAATTTTTTTAACATTGTTTTTAAAAAATATTTTGAGCAATTTTTGTTGTTCCCTATTTTGGCTAACTTTTGTTCGTGTAACTTTTTAATTTTTAAGTGTTTTATTGGACTAGTTTACCACGATTAGGAATTATATGAAATGTAATTTTTAAGAACAAATTTATTTTTAATGATTTTTAACTTCTTATTTTGTATGATTTTAGACACCCAAAAAGTTTTAAAAAAATGATGAGAAAAATTTCGCCGCTAGAAACGTAGAAATTCTTATCGTATGGATGGCGGACCAGTCCCAGATCTGGGCCAAACTAGACTGCCAAGAAAATACAAATGGAATTGATTTTTAATAGTGCTAATTTCTTATTTTGTATAATTTTGGAAACCTTGACAGTTTTTTTGAGAATGGTGAAAAAAATTGGCTAATTGATGTTTAGAAACATTAATGGTATGGATTGCGGACCAGGCCCAGATCTGGGCCAGACTAGACTGCCAAGAAACTAAGAAAAATCTTCCAGCTGCGCGAGCACATTCTGACAGAACGCTAAGCGCACGGCTAGCTTCGCACGCAAGCTTAAGCGCGCCTAAGGCACGCGACTGGTGTTTTTCGCGCTGCGCGTTTGATAGAATAGTTTTCTAGCGCTTCGCGCTCAATAATTTGTTTAACTCGCGCTACGCGCTCAGTCTTTCTATGTGTGCGCAAGCCTTTTAAAATGAAAGGTCAAAGCATCGACAACTGGCATTTGGTGATTGTAAATTCTCTTTTGTTAAAGCTCCTTCGGCCTAAAGGAACACATTCTCATCTCGGTTTTAATTATTTTTTTGTATGATTCCTTAACAAAAGTATTTTTACTGTATTGTTTTTATCATTAAAAACTGCGCATTCCATGAAAATTAAAATTATTATTAAACATTTTACTCTAACTTGTTTCGCTTGGTCATAATTTTAATTTGTTTATATTCAATGTAGATGTATTTTAGGCGAAAAATGTTGGTAAATAAAATGTTATTATATCTTGTGTCCAGATTCAAAAAAGTTCGTTTTTTTAAATTTAACATATTTTTATAAACAGAGTTTATAAACAAACTTCTAGATATTTTTTGGTTAAACAACTTTGGAAATTTAATTTTGTTTATCTCATGTATTTCTTTTGCAAAAATTTATTTTTTTAATTTTTTAATATTATTTTTTACGAGTGAAAGAAAATCTAATCGTCCTATCTAAAATTGATTAATACCAAATTTATAGATCTTTTTAGGGTGAACTACTTTAGTCTGTTAATTTAAGTTTAAACCTTCTTTTGTTTTACGAAAAATTTAATTTTTTTATTTTGAATAGCTTTATTTTGTTTTTCGAAAATTTTTTTTTTTTATTTTTAATGCTGTTTTTCACGACTAAAAACAAAATTCATGCGTCGAGTCAAAATGTAATTCAAGAAAAATTTTTAGATCCTTTCAGGGCGCAAAATTTTATTTAATTGATTTTTTCGTTTCTTGCATAGTTTGAACGCAAAACGGAATTTTTGATTTTTCATTATTTTTTGTATGATCAAAATTTGAATTTTCAACTTTTCGATAAAATTCAAAAAGTTGAAATGATAATCTTGTCGGGCTTTCAAAAATAAACGTTTTTTTCTGGACTTTTCTCATAACATGCGTCTTTTGGCTTACAATTTTCATTTTGGTTTTTTTTGTTTGGATTTTTAAAATACTATTACATTGATAATTTTCATTTTATCGAAAAAATCATAAGGATAAATTGTTCGAATATCCGAGTAATATAAATAGTCCAAAATAGAATTTTTAAATCTTGCAAAAAAATAGTCTGAAATATTTTGAAAATGTGCTCACTTTTTGGATTTTCATCCAAAATAGCTGGCTTAAGAACTGTTCTTTGCTTTTAGGCACTAAAAAAGTTTGCCAAAGCAGAATCCAATGTGATCAATCTTTCGAAAGTTATCGTGCTTAAAAAATACAGACTGCAGGCTACAGACAGACAGACAGACTGACAGACACATACAAAAATCGTTTTTTTCTGACTCAGGGGGTCTCAAATATGGAGATTTGATGAAAACCGACAAAGTGAAATTTTAAACAAAACCAATACCTTTTCATTAGGATGGGAATGTAAAAATTGATTTTGAAAAGTGTTAATTTCTTATTTTTTATAATTTCAGACACTTTAGCTTTTTTAACGTTTTTCAAAAAAGTTGAGAAAAGTTTGGCTGCTTAACACTTAGAAATTTGTATGGTAATGGATGGCGGATCAGTTCCAGATCTGGGCCAGACTAGACGGACAAGATAAAAGGTTAAAAAATTATTTTTAATAGTGGTAATTTCTTCTTTTGTATAATTTTAGATATTTTAACCGTTATTTGAAAATGTTGAAAAAAAGTTTTGGATGATTGACACTTGAAAAAAATGTATTTCAGGGATTGGTGACCAGTACCAGATCTGGGCCAGGCTAGACTCTCGCTACTAGACGGTTTAGACGTCGCCAAATCTGGGCCATATCTGGCATTAAAGAGCCAAAAGGTTTTTCAACTAGGGTATTTTTGGTATAACATTCGAATCATTCTTCTTGAAATAATCGGCCAGGAGTGGAATTACTTTGTTAAAAATTAAATTTTTTTGTTGAAAATTAATTATTTTAATTAAAAATTTAACTCGTAAATTTTAGGTTCCAAATTGATGTTCAGTTAAAAATAAAAATATTTGTTTGAAAATTCCGGTATTTTATTGAAAATTGGAATTAATTCGAACTAATTCCTCTCTTTGGTTGAAAAAGACTTTAAAATATTTAATATTTCGTTGATAATTTATGGACTTTCTTAAAAATCCGTCTATTTTGGTAGAAAATACATGTTATTAGTTAAAAATGATCCTTTTTGGATAAAAATTAGTCTTTTTTATCTAAAATAAATTTTTTAAATTGCAAATATATGCGATAAAAATTAATTTTTGTGGTTGAAAATTGAACTACTTTGTTGAAAATTCGTTTCCGTTTCGAAGGAAAATTGATTTTATTAAGTAAAAATATGAGTATTTTATTTTTGGTAGAAAATGTATATTTTTTGTTTAAAATTCATGTGTTTGTTTAAAAAATCATTTTTTTAGTTGAAGATTTATCATTTTCGTTAACAATGCAATATAACTATTCCATTTTTGGTTCAAAATTTACCCTTTTTGATAGGAATATAATCTTTTTCGTTAATAAAAGTTCATCTTTTGTGTTTCAAATTGAATTATTTAATTGAGAATCCATTTTTAATTTTGTTCAAAATGGATTTTTTTTACTAAAAATTCAATTCTTATATTGAAGTTTAAGGAATAATTTTTTTGAATGAAAAAAAACGATTTTGTTGAAAATTTATGTTATTGAAAATCATGTCCTTTGTTGAAAATGATTAATTTTCTGTAAAAAATTAATCTTTGAGTTACAAATGCAACTAATTATTATATTCAAAATTCATATTTTTAGTTGAAGATTGATCATTTTGGTTAAAAATTCATTTATTATTTTCTGTAAAAAAAGTTATTTAAATTCCAATCAAAATTAAAAGAATTACGATGTTAAAAAAATAAATGTTCAAAAAAAAAGCAAGCTTTTAACAAAATAGTTTAATTTTCATACAAAATTATTATTTTTTAACAAAAAATTGAAGACTTAAATTTTCGTACAAAAAAATTAATTTTCAAAACAAGAAAATGAATCTTTAACGAAATAATTCAATTTTAAACCCAAAATATGAATTTTCTGAATTTGCATTTAGAAAAGTAAGTTTTAAACAAAAAGAAAAAATGTGTTTTCAACAAAATTAATTAATCTTCAACTAAAAATATAAATTTTCAAGCAAAAATGGAATAGTTACATCTTTGGTTGAAAAAATTAATATTAAACTAAAAATAAACAGATTTATATTAAAAGAAATTAATTTTTAACAGTCATGAATTTTGAACCAAAAATATGAATTTTTGACAAAATAGTGGAATTTTCAATCAAAAGATGCATTTTCTATCAAATAAAACGAATTATTAACAAATTAAATTTCTACCAAAAAAGGTAAATTTTAAACAAAAAATGGAACAGTTAAATTGAATTTTCAACAAAAATAATGAATCGTCAACTAAAAAACTTTAATTCTTAATCGAATAAATGAATTTTCAACTAAAATGTTCAATTTTCTGTCCAAAGTAAAATAATTAAATTTTCTGTTCGTAAAATAAATTTTCAACAAAAAAGACGTTTTTTCAACAAAATAGTTCAATTTTTAACAACAGAAATTAATTTTTACCAAAAAGATGAAGTTTCAACTAGTGAAATTACTTTTTTACTCAAAAGTAAGCAATTTGAACAAAAACATAGTTAAATTTTCACCTAAAACATATTAATTTTTTAACTAAAAATAGAAGAATTAAATTTTCAGTAAAGAACTTAATTTTCAATAAAATCAAAGTAAATTTTTAACGAAATAGTATATCCAAAAAATTCTAATTTTCAATAAGGTACAGGAATTTTAAACAAAGACAGTTTACAAAAAAAATAGAACTAATATTATACGTCGTGAGCAAATTTTAAATAATTTTAATAAATTCATTAAAAAAAATTTCTTTCCGGAATAACTGTTTTCATGAAATTTAGCTTAAGATTTCAGACGAAAAGGGAATTTTCGTTATAATTGTTTTTAAATTAAACATGAACAAAAGGGTCTTATTTAAAAAAATAAATCGTAACATAGGAACTGAGTTTTCAAAATAATTTACAAATGACTATTTTATCAATTTTATATTGATTTATTCTCGCTTTTTAGGGTATTGAGGTTGTGCATTATTGATAATAATTATTTTAATCGAACATGCAGAAAAGAATGGTTAATAAATTTTCATTAGATTTAAAATGATTAAATTATGTTTTAAAAAAATAATGTAATGGAGATGTAATTTATTTATTTTATAAAGTTTTAAATTTGATACACTTATATTTTTAATTACATTTTTTTTTAATTTTACTACTACAAGAATAATAAGAATTTGGAAAAATTCAAAAATTTTCAGATTATTTTAAAAGGTTCAGTTTTTTTGAAGATTTTACAATATTTAGAAAAAGAATCTGAAAGATTTTAAAACCATTCTATTTAAATATTTTTTTAATTCTCGAAGTTTCAGTAGTTTCGAAAAGAATCGAAAATAATTACGACCTTCAGAATATTCGCAAAATTTTAAACGAAATTTACATTTTTCAAGATTGACAACAAAAAATGAGAAACTTTTCAAGAATTCTTTTGAGTTTTTAAGAGAACAATAACATTGTCTCATGATTCATGTTTAAATTTCAAATTATTTCTTTATTTTAAAAACAGGGAGTCTAAAAGAAAAGTGAATCGGAATTATAAAATTACCAAAAAAAAATCAAACAATTTTTATTAAAATTTTTATTCAAACAATTTAAAGTTAATTTTAAACTCGTTAAAAATTTCAATTTTTAGGTAGATTTTTGAATATTTTGAAAAAGGAATCTGAATTAAAATTACGAAAGGTTTTAAGAGAATAACAAAATTTTCTTTAGATTCCCAGAAAAATGTTTAACGACTTTTTATTTTTAAAAGTGAGGTTTAGTGTAATGTTCTAAAGGATTTCGAAGTATTTGCAAAAATATTTGATAAATAATCTGGAAGAATTTGGGGCTAATTTTTTTCTCTCTAAAAAATTTTCATTAAAATTCGAAAAATTTAAAAAGACATTTAGAACGTTAAGATATTTTCAAAAGAATAAAAAAATGGTTAATTTGAAAATTATAAAAACTGAGAGAAAGATTTAGATTTTTTACAATTTCATCAAAAAAAAAAGTAGTTTATGAATTTGGAAAAGTTTTTAGAAAATGAGACAATATTCTCGAGATTGTTAGGAATATTTAAAGTCATATTCTGGAAGATTTCAGTACAATTTTTTTTTATTTTGCAGAATTTTTTGAAAATTGTAGTATAAAATTTTTCAGGTTTAAATAAATGAACTAAAATTATACATTGCCAACATTGTCATTTAAAAATTTGCTTTTCGTCATAAATATTTTTATGAAATTTAGTTTCAGATTGAAGAGGAAAAGGAAATTTTCATTATACTGGAAAAGAATTAGAGGTGAAATTTTCAAATAAATATTTCACAATTTTCATTGTTTATTGGACAATGGTTTTTACGGTTTAATGTTTTTCTCTCTCACTTTAGGTTTAAAAAATCATTATTTTTTTGTGAACAATAGGTTTACATAAATAAAAATTTTGAAATAAAAACTTACCTATGAGATTTTCAGAGAATCTTTAAAGTAATAATGTATAAGCGTTACAGCATTATAATTAAATAATAAATGCAACTTTAACCTACAGAGAAAAAGAAAAGCACTTTTAACAAGATTCATTTTTTGAACTTGAAACAACATATGATAATATTAATAAATAATATTAAATTTAATAATAAATAATAAATAAGGAAACAAATTCTGTTCGCACTTTTGATTACTTTAATTAACTTCAATATTTGTTAAAAATGAAATAAATGATAAAAAGATAAAAAATTCTACCACAAGCATATTTCGAAGATCCTCCAGCTGCGGACTCGGATATTTATTCTTTCCACTGGAAATACTTAAATAAAGCTTTATCAAAAATACATAAATTAGAGCGAAGTGTTTATATGCATCTTTATATTCTTAATTTTCTGCGTGCTCAATTTTTCAAGAACATTGGTAAATTTTGCAAGGAATCTATATTATCATCAGAAAAAAACAAAAATTCTTAACGTCTTTACAGACTAGATGGAGCTATGAATTAAAATTTTCTAAAATTAAATTGTTTTCTTAAATAAAGATCTTCTGGTCTGAAAAACCGTCAAGAATGTCTACTATTCTCAGATGATAGTACAGATTCCTTGAAAAATTTGACTTTTAACACCCGAAAAAATAATGCTTGTACTTCTGAAAAATGATTCTTCTTCGTCTAGTCTGAGAAGACGTTTAGAGTTAAGCTTATTCTCTGATGATAATTCAGATTCCTTGAAAAATTAGCAGTACTCCTGTATTTATCCCTCATTGTCCTAAATGAGGTCCAGAAGTCTCCCGTTTTGCCAGAACTGACATGTATGAACCTCTCTCTGGTTTCCCTGCGAAGCTCTTCGACCTTTCCGTTCCACCCATGTTTTTCCCCAGCCTTTTGGACACTTGAAGCTTGAAAGTTACTTTCATAGGTAGATTTGATGGCTTTCGTGAAAGTCTCGGCCACCATCTCCAGAGCGTTTATGTCTCTAATTCACCTGGGAAACTTTGAGAGTGCACTTCTTAGTTCGGTGGAAAACTGAAACCAGCCCGTTCTTCTTGGATTCCTAGCCCATTTAGCGTTATAAAGGGGCACATTGGATTCCAAACCGAACTCTATCTGTGAGTGATCTTAGAGAGTGGGTTCATCTAGAACTCTCCGCTTATTGATGTTATCTGTAAAACTACTTGTGCAGAGAGTGATGTCAATGAATTCCTCCCTGACCGATTTACGAAACGTCGTGGTTTTCTCCATATTAAGAATATGTAAATCAGTAGTAATTAAGTATTACAGTAGATCATTACCTCTTGCGTTGACGTCCGTGCTACCCCACAGATTATGAAGGGAATTATCATCGCACCCCAACAGAAGAGGAAGACGCCATTAGCTTGTCGTATTCCACCATTGTACGTACCTCCACTGGTGGATTGGTATCGCTGTCATATGAAAAGTAAGGCGATCCCATGACTAGTCTTCCTATTCCTTTAAGGTCCGTGTCTATTACCATTAGAACCCTGGAACACAGGTTAAGCAGCGGGACGACGTTGACTCCCTTCGCCAGTATGCAGGTCCTTGGATTGGTCGCCTTTGGGTCTCTGTAGTAAAAGCCAACCCCCCTAAGCTCCTAATAGCACCTCGTACTAACCGGGGCTCATAGATTAGAGATATCTCTGTTTGCCTCGCAGCCATGCCCCTCTGCAAAACTGCAGAGTCGCCTTTTCTGTGATGGAAGTTAATTTGGGTAATTTTTAGACCGGAAGTAGTCATTTCTGCTCCCGATCTTCCTGTACAAGGACAGGCTTAAAGTTGACCTGTCAAAAGTGGTAGTAGGGCCTTTTATTGAGGACCGCAAGAGCCCTCCTCTGAGATTCAGGAGATTGCACAACCAGGAGGTGTTTGGTTCCAACTCTCGCTGTGTCCTCTTCCTGAGGCCTGTCGTGCCTGACGATTCGCCAGGACGCTGTCTTAAGTGAGGGGCTGAATACCTCCAACCGGTTCCTCCAGTTCCTCCGTGTACCAGGTCGTAGCCTTCACCATCCTCTGAAGCAACTCAGCTCAAGCCACCTTAAGAGATGCTCCTTCCCAAGGCTCTCTGACTCGGCCACAGCTGTGTGTAGACAAGCGTTAGCCACTGTTTAGGCTGCCGAAAATACAGATCCGGAGGAAAGGATTATGTTAGACCCGATAGGAACCGACCCCGCTCCCCTCTCCGCCACCACCCTTAGTCCTTCCTCTTTCGATTTTGATTTGCGTCTTCCATTTTGATTCCCACGAGTAGCTAGGGAAATAAAGAGTGCGCCCCGGCAGAGCCCTGCATTCAAGGGTAAGACTAATTTCTCGGGGAGGTCGCCCGGTCTCCCCGATAGGCCGTTAAAACACATTCGTAATCCCCAAGTGCCAAAGTGTCACGTGCTCGACCACTCTACACCCACGGCTGGGAGGGGGGGTCGCATTGAGCGGAAAACCCCGTGCCGATTCCAAACTGGACTCATTCCGGAAGGGACCTCGACACAGGGATCCATTAGGCCCGTGTTAGCTAGGCTTCATTAATTTGATGATTGGACGTTAAATAAAATTCTTAATTTGGATTTTAACCTAATTTAAATTTCTTAAATTTCAATCCAAAAAGGTGTTATGATCGTGTTGTAGGTCTTGAAAAAGCATAAAAATTTATCTTTTCTCTGTTTGAGGATTCACATTTTTTTTGAAAATTTTTTTTGAACCTGTTTAGAAAGAAATAATTTTTTTTTGCAACATTCACATATTAGTTAAATAATGCGTTCTACATTATGTTCAAATCTAAAATATCAAATGTATGCAATATTTATTTTTGTACATCGGTCTGGGTTTTTTATTCAGATATTGCAAAATAAAATGAAATTTTATTTTTAATGATTGCTCTAATATTTGTTTCTTATTTTGCATTAAGATTTATTCTTAGCAAATCACATCAGAAAAAAATTGTATCAAACATTTCATTGCCACTTGTTTCTTGCGTTCTTTTTCCATAAATTTATTGTCTTTATTTTTAATATTATTTTTTACGATTTATGTAAACCATAACTACGTATCCTAGCGTGAAGTGGTTCTAAGAAAATTTGTGATTATAATGCAGGCGACAAACTTTGTTAACTAAAATATTATTGTAGCTTGTGCCCGTTTCTAAAAATTTTATTTTTAATATATTTTAATAAGATGAGTTTATAGCATATTTTTGTAGATACTTTTTGTTTTGAGAAAATGTTGTATTTTCATTTGTTTCGTTCCTTGTGTCATTTTTCCAGAAATTTAATATTTTATTTTTGATACCATTTTTTGCGACTAAAAGAAAAAATACTGGTCGTATCTAAAAATTATTAAGAAGAAATTTTGAGATCCTTTTTGGATCTTTTGGAACGAACAAATTTCGTCTTATTAATTTTTTTGTAAGTTTGCTAATTTGACCACAAAATGGAATTTTTGATTTCCCATTATTTTTTGTTCAATCACAATTCGAATTCTTGATTTTTCAAGAAAATCAAATAGTTTGTTCTGATTAAGTATTGGTGCTTTCACAAAAACGGTTCCATATAAGAATGCCATATTTTGTTGAAAATCTGCGGAGTAAATAATTCTTCATTATTGCTGATTCATAAGTTTATTTATTTATATGATTAAATATACATAATGCCTTTATTGATAATTACTAATATATAGAACACAAGTGAAATAACAAAAATAGACCAAATTATAATCAAAAGAAAAAATTCAAAGATTAAGTCAAAAACAAAATAAGCACCACTACTAGTAAATAATATTATAACGACATTATCAAATAGTTCGATTAATTAGGGCGTGTACATTTTTCCAAAATTGATGAGTAGATATCGCCACTTTTCATCATGATGTAAATAGTGTTTTTGGGTGGAAAATTATTAAAGGTCCAAAAAAAGTGCCTTGGCTTAAAGAATGGTCGCTTATACAATTGAAATTTTTTAGCTGACAAGTGTTTTTCCTTTAACATTATTTCAGCATAATTTGGCTTAACAGAGGAAATACCCAAATTAAAAACTCCTTTCCGGATGGGTCCAGTTGAGAACGTTGTTTGTAAATGTATTTTCGATGTAAGTCGAATAAAAGCCTTCTGTGGTCCGCCTGCCTCTGGCGGTGATGCCATCCACGAGGGTATTGTGGTCCTTGAAATTTTTTCGAGTTCTCCTTCATCAACAGTGCTGGTCGTCAATAGTACCAAGACGTGATTCAAACGAACTTTTCGTAAGCAAACTGCACCTAATTTTGCAAAAAAAAAAAGAACATTCAGCAAGACTTTCTACACAAGTGTAATAAGCTGGTCTAAAAATGGATTTTCTTACAGACACGGTCCATTCCCGGGTCGAAGTTTAGACCCTACTTTGAAGCTGCAGCTCCTCATTAGAACCTGCTTTGACGCTATTTAAGCTTATATCCTCTGCTTTACCCGAGTCAAAATTTAGACCCTACTTTAGAGGTTCAGCTCCTCATTAGAAGCTGCTTTGACAATATTTCCACTTATAGCAGTTGCTTTAAACTTTTAACTAGTAGCGAATGAAACATTTAAGCCTACCTTGACTCCATTTCAACGTATAGGCCCGACTCTCTCTGAAGCTACTTTGAATCTTTAGAGCCTACATTTTTATAACTCAAAATCGTACTTTGACCCTTTTTAACCACCCCTTCAATACTGACCCTACTTTGACTCCATTTTAATCTATAGGTCCTACTTTAAATCTTTAAAGTCTAAAGTATTCACATTCAAGAACCTAATTGGACGCTATAAGACCTCTCTGAAGCTACTTTGAATCTTTAGAGCCCACATTTTTATAACTCAAGATTGTACTTTGACCCTTTTTAACCACCCCTTCAATACTGACTCTACTTTGACTCCATTTCAACCTATAGGTCCTACTTTAAATCTTTAAAGGCTAAAGTCTTCACATTCAAGAACCTACCTTGACGCTGTAAGACCTCTCTGAAGCTACTTTGAATCTTTAGAGCCTACATTTTTATAACTCAAGATCGTACTTTGACCCTTTTTAACCACCCCTTCAATACTGACTCTACTTTGACTCCATTTCAACCTATAGGTCCTACTTTA
>JAWWLR010000155.1:83480071-83500654 GCA_035041075.1 Acraspis erinacei | reverse complement strand
GTGTGCGTATCATACACGCGATTAAGTTTTAAGTAGAGTGTACGCTTATCGGACTTGGACTGTTTGGTTTTTAAAAATATAACAGCATCCTTGAATTGTAGATTTTTACACCTTTGTGTTCGGCAAATATCACTTTGCGAGTTTCCAAGTTCCAATCCAGGTTTTGGGAAAATACTTAAATTAAAATGACACCACGAATTCTGGTAATGATTCCATCTACTTGTATTACAGGTAGGCCTTCAACCTTTATATCATTTTCACAAAATCTTTACAATTCATGACAATTTAGACTTCAAAAACCGCTGTCCTGCTGTCCATATTATTCTCATTTTCTTAGCGCTTTATTAACACTTGTAAAATGTTTATTTCAGCTGTTGTGGCATTTTTGAAAAATTTTTAATTTCTTTAGAATTTTAATTTTTACGAAGAAACCAAAAATTACGCGTCCTATACCAAAATTATTCATAACAAATTTGTATAAGTTTCACTGTTTCTGTAAGAGCAACTTTTGTCCATTCATTTTTTTTTATAGCTTCTGTCGTTTCTCCAAAAATTTCACTCTTTTATTTAGAAAGTTCTTTACGATTCAAACAAAAACTGCGCATTCTATCAAAATATAATCAATAAAATATTTCTAACCCTTTTTTTGAGGAAAAACTGTTGTCTTATACATATTTTTATGGTGCACAATTGTACCTGATTCATTTTTCTTATCGTATCTTGGGCAGTTTTGCCGCAAAGTAGAATTTTCTATTTTTACTTATTTTTTGTGCAGCAAATATTGCATTTTCGGTGTATCGAAAATGCTAAAACAGTTACTGCGATAATCTTGTACACATTTCAAACAGAACGTTCTCTTGATCGAAAAAAGTCATAGGGATAAATCGATCGAGTTTCCGAGTCCAACATTTTATTCTGTTATTTTGAATCAATTTTCACGATAATCTTGTAGGGTTTTCAAAAATCAACGTTTTTCTTCTTTTGACCTTTTTCCATATCGAGTATTGTGTGGCTTAACATTTTTTATTAAAAATTTTTTTTTTTAAATGTTCTAGCTCGGATAACTTTATTCATTCTGGTAAATGTTTTTTGCACTTGATGGGGCTTGTACCATCTCTAAGCATCATCTTTTCCAAACCCGAAGAAACGAAGCTATATGTATGTTTACGTGTATGGATATGTGTAAATATAAAAAGGTGTGAAAATCTGCAATAAAAAAATGCTGTTACATGTTTCAAAAACGTAAATTGTAATAATTTTTTCCATTTATATACGAATAAAATATTTAACAATCATATGTTTAACCTCAGTTTATTATTGAATTAAATACCTACATTTTAATCTTGTCTGAATGTTCATTATTTGAAATTCAAGTCCACGAAAATGAAAATTATAATTTTTTATCGACCGAAGTCGTTTAGTATTTTCCTATTATATTATTTACATTGATTGAGTAGTGAAAAGAAAATGAATCAACCAAAATTGTGCACCCCAAGAAGATTTACAAATTTGTTATTAATCACTGTTTTATCTGATTCGAACTTTTTGATTCATTCTTTTAAAAAACAGCATTTAAAATAACACAATAAAATTTTAGACTCATAAACTCGATCGATTTATCCTTATGACTTTTTTTGGATAAAGTTTATGACTTTTTTTAAAACTTTTTCGATACATCTACAATGCAAAATTGGTTGCACAAAAAATAATTAAAAATCGAACATTGTACTTTGCGGTAAAACTGCTCAAGATACGAAAAAGAAAATGAATCAGGAACAGTTGTGCATCATAAAAAGATGTACGAGACAAAAGTTCTCCATAAAAAAGAGCTACAATTATGCCATTGATTATATGTTGATAGAATGCGCAATTTCTGTGTGAATCGTAAAGAACTTTCTAAATAAAAACAGTGAAATTTTGGGAGAAACGACCGAAGCTATAAAAAAAATGAATGGACAAAAGTTGTTCTTCCAGTAAGAGTGACAACTCATACGAACTTGTTATGAATAATTTTCGTATAGGACGCGTAATTTTTGGTTTCTTCGTAAAAACTAACATTCCAAATAAGCTTAAAATTTTTGAAAAATGCCACAAGAGCTGAAATATACATTTTACAAGTGTTAATAAATGGCTCCGAAAATGAGAATAATATGTGAAGCTGTTTTTGAAGTTTAAATTGTCATGCATTGCAAAGATTTTGTGAAAATGATATAAAGGTTGAAGACTTACCTGCAATACAAATAGATGGAGCCATTACCAGAATTCTTTGCGTCATTTTAATTTAAGTATTTTCACAAAACCTGGATTGGAACTTGGAGACTAGCGAAGTGATATTGGCCGAACACGAAGGTGTCAAAATGTGCAATTCAAGGATGCTGCCATATGTGTAAAAACCAAACAGTCTAAGTCCGATAAGCGTACACTCTGCTTAAAACGCAATTACGCGTATGCCACGCACACTGCTACGTGTGATATTTTACTCATGATTTGCGCCCGTGATTTAAGCATACGCGCATCTAATATTGTTGTAATAAGGGGCGGGGGGGGGGGGGGAATTCGAGAAGTCCGCAGTTCCTGGAATTTTCCACCCCTGCAGGCCCAAAATTGGAAAATTATTGGACTTTGACTGGAAATTGTAATAATTTTACCTGTTTATACATATATGAATAAAGGATTTACCACCAAAATGATAATTTTTATCGAACTGAGTCGTTTACTAACTGCTTTAGTACGATTTTATCACGAAATTTACTTGAAAACTGATAATTAATTTAGTAAGGCTTATTATTCGAAGTTAATAAGACCTCTTAATCACTACTCTTTAATTGAATACTCATTATTCAGATTGAGGGAGTAGATGTCAAGTTTTCGGCAAAAGTTACACCTTTGTATATAGCTCAATGTTTCCATTATTGCTGCAAATAATAACCGATTTCTAAGAATCTTTTTTTCAATTTCATAAAATTATGTCAATAAACTAATTCTGCTAATTAAAATTGCATCAAGCCATACCTTCCTCATTTCAGTTTTGGTTACTGGTCTGCATCTCATAAAAATGAAAGGTTCATTATTTACGAGGAATTTAATGCGCTCTAGGGAGTATGCCTCGTGAGTTTTACGAGCGGCGACGGAGATTGCCCGATAATCCTCCACACACTGAGCGTCACTGAAATCTTTATCTATTGTTCTTTTTAATTTTGTTATTAAATAAAATATAAACATTTCATCCAAAAACTGGCTTCGTCCAATCCGAAAGACGAATATTTAGATGACGTATGCAAGAAATCAGACCAAAATATTTAAAATTGCGGACAGAATCTTACATTACTTTTCATAACTCTAATAAATTCCCTTAAGGAACCATGATTGCAGCTGTTTGAACCTACAACTTCTCGTTTTTTATAATAGACCACGGTAAAGCGGAATTGAAAGGGTACTTCTACCACGACATATAGTTATACAGTTTCGATACTATTTTAACAGCAAGCGACATGTCGCGCTTTAGAACACCATTTGTAAAATAACCCACAGCAATGCGGCCATTGAAAGGTTAGTTCCACCATGACATAGAGGGGGTAGAGGCGTTGTAGATATCAAGAAACATTGTAAGTCACAAGTTATACAGTTGCGAGACTATTCTAACAGCAAGCGCGAAATTACGCTTTACAACACCATCTGTAAAGCGGATCTTAAATACACGCTCTTGAATTTTTCCTCAGTGGAGGCCTTGAATATCAGAGTAAACACTATAGGGGAATTAGAAATCAATGGAGAGAAAAAGCCATCCATGGCGAGTACCCCAAAAACGCGAGATCAATAAGAACTGGATAGTGAGGTATTGAATATTTGGTTGATAAAGGGTGTCATATACCCAGAAACGGAAGGGTTCGTCATTTCGATTCAGGACAGGATTGTCAATATCAGAAAAGATAGCAAATACGTGTTACATCAAAACGTGGTTGACCGATGCTGATTACGCGATGATTCCAACAAATTCATCGATCACAATATTGGTGTTTGTCGCGTAGTCGCTTAGAGAGAGTATATGCATAGACATAACGATATAGCGGGCAATACATGAGAAAATTTAGGTCTATGTAGGGTACTGGCAGCAGATTAGATGGCGGTTTTATGAAACACCTGTCGCCTTGTAAGAAACTTTCTAGAAAGCCTCCAGTGGGGTCGGTTGTCACCCCCAATGCTCATGGCCGATGTTTAAGTACACCATCGGTGAAAGTCTAGCTACAAACTACACCATGCTCCGAATTTTGTACCTATAACTTCGTCGAAAGATATATGATATATGATGAAAAACCGGGTTCACCAGAGAGCAAATTTCAAAGAAATGATAATGATAATGTAATTTTTAAACGCTCCCTAATTAAAATCAATATTTAGTCAATGTAAACCTATATTTTCCAGAGAAAACTTATGGATGAAAACATTTACCAACTACTAGTAAACGATAATCATCAATTGAAAATAATTTATACTATTTGTATCGTGCTCTGCAATAGTGCATTATGTGCCACTTCTTAAAAGTGTCATTTTGTACCAACGTGCGCGGCTTGTGGTGAGTGTTGCATTGACACGACTCTTTTGGTTTTCGATAGTAACTAATCATTTATTCCACACAAACATCCTCACAGTCCTGAGTAGTGGATTTTATAGTTCACCCTAGTCTGTAAGTACTTTCGCTACACTACTGAGTCGTGCGTACTGCACAAATGAGTCTTCTGGGCCACCCAATAACTCCGCTGGGTATAGCGAAAGTTAGCGAACACGCTGAGATGCATCAGCTGATCGTGGAAGTCCATTCTGTGAATGCGTGTGTAACCGGGTAACCGCTTGCCTTGTTTTTAAAATTTTGTTATTTCGAAATAGTTTTTGTGCTTTCTGTCGGTACATAGTGCTAGTAAACTCGTGACCTCGTCCATATACAGAAATTAGAGCTGGAAAGACAATATTTTTCACTTTATTGAACATTTATGTATCTTTAATGACATTTTTAGAATTGAGTCTACTGAAAACACTTTTGGTTTTGTGTCTAAATAGTAATTTTTCATTGTAATAACTTCAAACTATAAAAAAATAACTCTCTTAAACCACAAAAACACCTTCACTCTACGATCGGTACCGAGATCGGAACCCAAAATAAATAATTGAACATTTTAATCAATAATTAATCATTGTTTAAACGAATTGTAATTTTAACTTGTAGCTTATGATAGGCTCATGCACCTAAGTACAATAAAGTTGTTAAATACGCGAGGGCCAACTGTCAAGAAAACCAGTATGGCTTGTATGCCAAAAGATTATTGTTTACTTGAATGTTTAACAATCCAGCTAACTATGTTTTCTTCAGCTAACTTGACATTTTTATACGTATTTCTATCGTTATGTATCGAGCTTGTTTCATTGCACGAAGCTATTCTGGGTACAGAAATTAATTATAAGAAACTCGCATTCAATAAACGAAAGGAGACATCTGTTAGAGGTCTTTTGAACTTGCTGAATGAAAACTGGCATCGATGCTTAGCACTAGACTTACAGGCTAGATTGATCTGTACTTCGGAAGAGGGAAAGAAATCGAATATTTTACTAAAAGTCAATTTTTTTCTAATTGAAGAGGCTAATCTTGCAGCTCTCGATTATTTAAATTCAAAATTGCATACATTTGTGTCAAATTTTGCCGCAGTTGCTAAACAATCATCGCGAAAAAACGTTACTCAATAAAATTCTACTATTCCTAGGTTACCTAAAATTACTTTGCCTAAATTTTTAGGAAATCACATTTATTGGGAAAATTTTCGTGATATGTTTGAGGCGATGATTGTCACTGCCCATTTTTTTATCTAATGTGTCACGTTTACATTATCTGAAAACTTCTTTGATAGTTGACGCTAGCCATGTGATTAAACATGTAACAGTGACCGATACAAATTTGCCTACTGCTTGGAATACAATTCAAGTCCGTTACGACAATAAACGCGCTGTGATTAATGCTCATTTGCAAGCAATCGCGTCTATTCCGAATATCTCTCCTCATGCTGTAGTTCAATTGAGGGTGTTGTGCGATACTACAAATGCAGCTTTAACATGTTTAAAGAATTTAAATCAACCAACTTAGCATTGGCATGATGTGATGGTGTTCTAAACAGTATGCAAATTGGATATGTCATCTTTGAAGGAATGGGAGACGCATTTAAGATCTGAGACTGACTATCCTAATTTTAAAAATTATACGATTTTTCAGCAATTCGGATTCGCACTTTAGAAGCAATTCAACTATGAAAATCTAATCTCTTGGAAAAGGGTAAGAATAATAAAGGGCAGTCAGTTAAAGAACGCAATACCGCTACCAACTCTAAATGTTTAATCTGCAAAAAGAGTCATCATATATTTATATATAAGCAATTTAGAGAATTATCGATTGACCAACGCAAGGAACTTGCTTGCAATACCATTGTTGTTTAAATTGACTAACGCCAGGTAATAAACCATTTGTTTGTTCCATCAAGTATACATGTGATAAGTGCCATCGTAAGCATAACACGTTGCTACATTTTGAATTCAAATCTAATCCAAAGTTTAGTTCTATAACGCAGGGGTTGACTGCTCCTAATACGCTCTCGACAAGTTCACAAGTGGCCGGAACTTGCAAGTTGGGACTAATAATAAATGAGGTATCGGCTACACCTCCTTCCTTATCACGAATTTAAAGTTCTCCTAGATCAAGACTTGGAGTGTTGTTTTGTCTCTGAATGATTAATTAGAATTTTGAATCCTAAGTATCTAAGAGCTAATGCACTGGTTTTTGGTGTAGGAGGTGGGGTGATAGGTGCTGCAAAAAATTTAGCTTAAATATCACTTCTGCCGAAAATGAGTATGCTCGAACCGGTAGTTATGCAGGCGTTAGTATTACTATATTCTATATTCAACGTCTTATACTCCCCCTGTAAGAACGTGGGAGGAGTTGAGAAAGAACTAAGGGTGCTGGCGTTAACATAATACATAATACATAATTCTTTGAACAGAGCAAAATTAACTTAATATGACTTAGAGGAATATTGGTTCAAATATTATCAGAGTCTTGCTCAACTTAAAGCTATGCAGATACCGCGATGGTCTGGTCAAGGCGGGGATAATTTAGGATGCTAACTGCATGACTTTTCTAATGCTTTGTGCAGAGCCTATGCAGAAGTCGCGTATCTCCGTATTATTCAGGAGGACACAACTGTACAAGTTACCTTATTGACTGCAAAATGTAGGGTGGTTCCGATTCTTCCGGTAACCATACCTAGATTCGACTTATGCGGAGCTCAATTATTAGCTAAGACTTTGCATTTTATTATTACAACAATTGATCTTAAAATATTCCACCTTACTTTCACACAGATGCTTCAGTGGTTTTAGCTTGGCTTCCCAAGCATCCGTCTTCCTGGCGTACCTTTGTATCCAATCGAGTGGCTCACATTCATGAGCTCATCCCAAATGCCAAGTGGAGACATGTTCCCACCAAGGACAATCCCGCTTCCAATTGTGCTTCCAGGGATATTTTCCCATGAGAGTTAAAGGATCATCCATTATGATGGAATGGCCTACAGTGGCTGGGCAACCATTCTACAAGTTGGCCAGAATCAAAGCCTGGTTTGTCGGTAGGTTACCGAAATCTGCCTTCCAGCATGAAACTTTGGTTCTTATGCCAGATGAGAGATTTATCAAGCTTCCTCATACTGAGTTCGGCGAATTCAGAAAGAAAACTTCGAACCTGAGTTGCTCGCTCCTGAACGCGACAAAAAAATAAAATTAAGTTCGTCGCTAAAGACATTGCACCCGTCTCTAGATGCGTCCGGGGTAAAATGGTTGGGAGGACGTTTTCATAATGCTCCAATTAGTTACAATAAGAAGCATCCTATTATTTTACCACGTCACCGAATAAATGAGCTTATTGCTCAACATGCTTATACTAGGTCACTCCATGGTTGTACACAGCTTAGCATACGTACGCTGTGTCAAGACTTTTGGTTTTCGAGAGCTCGTACGCTCGTTAAAGGATTGATTAACGCATGTGTTTCATGTATACACTACGCATGACCTTACAACGTACGGATATCTCCGGGTAGAGTGCAAAAAAGCTACAAGGGTTACGTCACCTTATTCGTTTGCTGCATAACTCGAGCCATACATTTGGAGCTTGTTTCAGATCATACTTCTGATGCTTTTTTAGCCAGTTACCGGAGCTTTAACAAATCGCCGTGGATTACCCGCGCACATTTAAAACGACAATGGTACCACATTTGCAGAATCAACTTGCTACTTAAGGAACTGCTTGGAAATTTATTCAGGCCGCATTAGGGGATCTGTGGGAGGCTGGGGTCAAAAGCTTCAAGCATCACTTTCGCCGAATAATAGGATCTAGAACTCTTAATTTGAAGAATTCTATACCACTTTTACGTAAATTGAGGCTGTTTTTCAGTCACGTCCAATAGCCCCCCTGAACATTCAGTTAAATTTGTAACGGAAAATCGACTATCTCGTTAGCGTGTCATTCAATATATAGCGGAGATTTTTTTAGCGACGTTAAGCTGTCGAATATGTGCATTTTTTACAGTACCTATATAAATGGACACGTGAAAAATCTTACCTTAAAATTGGTGACTTTGTATTGATGCGCAACGATGGTCTCCCTTCGGTCTAATGGTCACTCGGTCGCGTAATCAAATGCTACCCAGGTAAGGATAGCTTAGTTCGCTCAGTTCGCATTAAAATTGCCAGATCGGAATCCGAACGATCGATTGTTAAGCTTTGCTTATTGCCGCTTTCATCTAAAGCCTCTACTGAATTGTGCAATTTCAATCAAAATGAGAAAAAACTAGAGTAGCATAGGTTCTGTCTTTTAAAGGCACTTGCTTATAACTTAGGATTAATTCATAACTATATTAGTATTTTATACCAATTTATTTAGTATCAAGGGAGTTTTCTAGTGTTACTCGCATTCAAAATAATTTTCCATGAGAGGCGAACAATTGAATTTCGGCAGCGACATAATGGCAATGTTATGCTTTCCTATGCTTACTTCCATCAAGACTATTTTCATGATCCTCGGTTGCCCAATCAACAACAAGTGTTAATTAATTTTCATAGTGTAATTTATCAACTTCGCCTATAAAATCTTTCTTCTTCCTTCTCGTGAAGCATATGATCACGAAGCGTGCGGTATATTTGGAATGTGTTTTTGTATGCGAGAGTGTGCCTATACTTATTCGACATCTTCAAGGAGAAGTCAGTTAGAAAAACAACGAGCACCGCGTAGGTCATGCTCGGCTCATGCACCTAAGTACAATAAAGTTGTTAAATAAAACTCTCCCGTATATCTGAAATTTTTGTCGCTACAGAATCGTTGAACGAGTGCAATAAAAACTTATACATAAAAAAATACATCGCGACGAACATAGGTAGAACCTCCTTCTTTTTGTAGTCGGTTAGAAATAAGAGCAATAGAGCTTCGAATCTCTTTGGTAATTATTATTTGGAAAAACATGCCAAAACGTAGGTGCGTTCTTGAGAAGTAATTATTAAGTAATACGTTTACATTAACAGTGTTTCCTAAATATTTCCAAATTTTAGATCTGGCATTATTGTATATTGAGGTCAGCGGAGGTTATCGAACCAGTATGAAAGTTTTAACTTTTTTCTTTCCTTAAATACAGTAAATTAGAACAAATACTTTTAAAACAAATTGAACGGTTCTGGTGTATGGAGAAGCTGGAAGAAACCTTGATAATGCTGTTCATCTCAACCCTCAGTGTTTTCCAAATAGAATTGTGCCACGTGCTTCATCTTACCGTACTATTACAAAATGTACTACCGATGGAAGCGTTCAACCTAAGAAAAGGACAACAGTCACTGGAGAAAATAATGAAATTGTTGTATTACCTGAAGTGGCCAATAATCCTCACGTACACAAAAAATTGCTCTCGATTCCGGCATGTCTCAGAGAAGTGTTTGGACAATTTTGAAACGTAATAAATTTCACGTTTCATGTCTCTTTACATCAATTACTTCATGGCGTTGAATTCCAAAATCGGGTAGCTTTTTCAGTGGGCACCTAAACAAATACAACAAAATCCCGACTTATTTCGTTATATATTATTCTCTGACGAGTCGTCTTTTACGAACCATGGAATAGTTAATCGACACAACATGCACTAACGGAGTATTAAAAACCCGCAGTGGCTTCGTGAAGTCGAACACCAGCTTCCATGGACTGCGAACGCTTGGTGTGGAATGAAAAATGAATTGCCATTATTGGTGGAAAACTTGAGCTTAGAAATACGGCAGAACATGTGGTTTCAACATTATGGTTTTCCGGCACCCTATTTAGCGGTATCACGAGAAGTTCTTGATCGTGATTTCAATGGTCGCTGTAATGTTAGAGGCGGTCCAATAAATTGGCCTGCAAGATCACCAGATTTTACATTACCAGATTTCTGTCTGTGGGGCTATCTGAAAGACAAAGTGTACGAAGAAAAACCAAAAACACGTGAGAATATCATTGACCGAATTACAAGTGCATGTGCTGAAATTTAGCAAACTTCCTATAAACAAAAATTAAGGTTCTAAACTCGAGTACGAGAAGGCGTTTGCAGAAACTCAAAAGGGGTTTCAAAAATAAACACAAAATTAAGGAAGTTTTTCCATTATAATTATATATATTAGGGTCTGCCAATGAAAATCAAATTGATGTATGGGGACCAACATCACAAAGTTTACATCCTAATTCAGGGTACAGGGGTCGAGATAGATAAGTTAAATCAATCCCTGGGATTGGGGAGAGTCTCATCGGTAACAAAAATATAATATTTTAGGGTATTCAAGAGGTCGATAATGAAAGGGAATTGCTAATGTGCTTCCAACATAGATTAAAAACTGGGCATTAGCCCGATATCAAAAAAATGTATCTCGGCACGAAAAAGGGTATCAAGAACATAAAAGGGTCGATGAAACTTTAATAATTTTGAGATATATCGGCACTGCAAGAGGTATCGGGAAAGTACAAGGCTCGAGAAAACAAAAATATTTTGGGGTATTATGAACCAAAAAGGGTATTGATAACAAAAAAAAGTATCGAGAAAACTTTAATAATTTTTGGGCTGTTAGGCTTTGAAAGGGGTATCGAGAATAAAAAAAAAGGATCGAGAAAGCGTTAATAATTTTGGGGTATTTCGGCACAAAAAGAGTATATATAACCCAAAATGGTCGAGGAAAGTAGAATAATGTTAAAGTGCTTCGACAGTAAAAAGGGGTGGGGACCACACAAAAAGGATCGAGAAATCTTTAATAGTTTTAGCGTATTTCGGCGTAAGGGTATATATATATATAAGGTTTCAATCAAAATTCGCTCCACTCCTTCCTCGGTTTTATTTTTTTCCTAGTTTGAAACGTTTTCGCGTGCAGTTTACAAACAAAAAAAGTTATTAAGAACAGAAAAAAAGGTCGGTAGTACTCTATTAATTTTTGGGATATTACGGTACAAAGAAGGTATAGAGAACAAGAAAAGAGGTCGAGAACTTTTCAATAATACAGGACTCCTACGGTACTTCAAATAAAGGTATTCAGAACATGAGAGATGGTCGGTAGTTCTATAATAATTACAAAAAGGATATCGAGAACATAACCGGGTTCGAGAACTTTTCCATAACAGAGGGGTATATTGGTACAAAAAAAAGGCAAGAAATTAAGGATAGGGCGGCAACACTTTATAACACAAACAAAAAAACTAATCTTGAGATCGACAAAGTATAGGAATCGGTATCATATTATAGAAGTTATATTATTTCAGAATTTTAGAAAAATTATGGGATTCTATAACATATTATAGCAAAGTTCATGAATTCAGGAAAATTATGGGGATCGGTAATATATCAGAGCAAATATCGACATTTGCTATGTACTATGTAATATCACAGAGAATTTAATTCACAAAAATCAATAGCAGGATGATTTAGCCAAGGAGTTTGAAGAACAAAAGAGATTACTACAATTATAAGTTATCAAAAAAAAGGTGCTTGGCTAAACCATGAATAGGAAAGAGGTCCTGCCTTACACAAGCTGTGATAAAGCGAAGTTACGAGAACGTGTTTACGCGATGAGTGTGCAGACACTAAGATGTCTATTTTCGCGCTAACCGGCATATACAAGAAACGGGAGGAATCACATAATTAGGGGGTAAAGCCTGAGGCAAAAAACTTAATTTCCGTAATTTGGAACAATCGAGAGAAAGATAGCCGACGAGATAAGCTTCTTATTCGCCCATCCTATCGTCCCGTCCTTCCTTCGTTAATCCTTTATCAGCCGCTGTTGAGGGAGGGAGAGATACCGAACTTCTTCCTGTGCAAGGGAGTGTTAAGCGAAAGTCGCTTCCTCGATGCCAGGGTTGGCTGTATTCCGGTGCTAAGGTGGAGGACCGGGAGCCCCTTAATCTTATTACAGATGCGAAGTGAGCTTCCCGATACTCCCCATAAAGGGAGAAGAAAAACGGCGTAAAAAGCCAAGAAACGCCTGTTCACAATATAGACATTTCTAACGATAATTATTTTTAGGCGAGATTATCTATCCTTTTCTATAAGTTTGGTGGTAGCTGCATCGGTCTATCCTCACCAGGAACGTGCCTTGGATCTGATGACCAAAAGAAATAACCCATTCTATCCTTTATGAGTAGAATCTCAGCCATTTTACTCCGGATGTCAGAAGGATTAGCGATAAAAGATATCCGGAAATTATGTGGGGACGTGAGACGTGAAGATCTGCTGAAGGTGAAGGTGGGCGGGGGGTGGATCTAATCGATCGTTTGCGTCGATGGAGTAGCTCTGCGTGGCCCTCGCTTGAGACCGCGGAATTAGGAAATTAAAAAAAAATTAAGGCAGCCCTACTTTCTTAAATTTTGAGATACCTACATATAAAATATACTAACAAAACAATAAAATAAAATACAGTATAAAACAATAATAACTTAAATAAAATAAAATAGAGGAGTGCCGAATTTGGTTACTCCAACTGTAGACACGTGAGCTTTTATTAGAAGTTTATTTACGAAAAATAGAATTTGTGTGTTACAGAGGATCTGAAGCGTGTTTGATTTTACATTATACAATTCTGAATGGTTTGGGTTTCATTATAATAAGGTTTAGATTTTATGAGTTTAGTTTTAAATATTCTTAATTTTTCTAACTTTAAAACATTCCATACAATTTTAATTCCGATTAATTTTCAAAGATCAATGGTGACAGAAAATAATATTTAAAAATTAAATAAGCTAAAGTGGCAGATACAGTTATGAAGCGGTAGATGATCGTGGTGTAGAGAAAGACGTCTGCTGAATTGGTCGCCTAGGGGAGTTCGCTTTTGTGCCCAAAAGGACTGATCGGTTGGTGATTCTCAGTAAGAGTGAAGAAGAAAAGCTTAGCAGATTTAAAGAACTGACTGTAGGAAGAAAGTATTCCTGGTTATCAGTGTGATGTCGCACACCGAATATCAACATACAATCTTTATGCAGATACACTTGGGAAGCACGACACATCTCGTTCTGGTGGGGCGTGTTGTATCGCATTCGTTCCCGGGTCAATGGAAAGGGTGGCTTTCGTTACGTGTTCAGGATTTTCCAGGAAAATGCACCAATCACATCTTTCCTTGATCTGCTGTCCGTATCATGTTAACAAATATTAGTAATTGTAACGTAATTTCTACAAGCTTATAATCCTCAAAAAAGAACAATAAATCTAATATAATATAAACCATAGTTCGCTTAAAGCAGTTGTAATTATTATATTGCTATGACAATAATAATAATTATTATTCTTCCTTATAACACAGAAGAAACTGGGGTTTTCATTACAACCCACTTTTTGTTCCAGAGCACGTGTAAAATAAATGAACTCAACATGTTAAAGAGAAACACAAGACGATAAATAAGTTCTAAATGATGTCTCAGTTGGTTTTCTATCGGATCCCAATTGTAACTGAGCCTATCTATAAAGAAATTTTTTTTGGCCTTCGCCACTTCGAAATTTTGTTTAATTAATTACATCATTTTTTACTTTAAAGCACACATGTGGTCAAACTCTGATGAACATAACCAATTCAGGTAATTAAAGTAGAAACTAATACCGCAATTGAAATATCTATAATGTCTTGATAAATATCATTTTCAGGTTAAGTAGAAAAGCTGTAAACATAAAGGCATATTCATGTTAAAAAAACTGGTTGTCTCAACTTATCGGCCGATAACTGTAAATCGATTAGTTTATTTAAGAATTAAGAAAACTCGGCAACCTAGAACTGCTATTTAAATTGTCCTTAACTGTGAATCTACCAATTCTTGTTGAGAAAATGACACTTTTCGTGTTTTTAAATATGTTTAGGTTTTTTTTATTAAAAAAAAATATTTTTACAGAACATTTGATCCACTTTTGTTCAGCATTAACATGTGCTTTTACAGTCCAAGTATCTTCTAGTTTTTTATCATTTTAAATAGGTAGAATGTATTGAAAAAAAACAAAAGTTAAAGAATTCTGAGGAAATTATTTAAAAATACGACCGTTTATTTTATTTTTTTTTTTGGTTAGCCAGAATTTAACCGCTTAAATTTTTGAATATTATTATTACGAGTAGCCGGCTTATTTAAACCGAACCAAAATTTAGAGTATTTAAAAATTTTTCTTTAAAGTTTATGTTTGTTATTGAAGAATCGTCTGTTTTGTACAAAGTCCAAGTTTCTTGATAAAAAATATTTGTTCTGAAACTACATCCATTTTTAAACAAAAGTTCATTATTGAGTAAAAATTAACTTTTTTTAAACTAAAAATTGATGTATTTCATTTTAGGGAAAAAAGTGATTTTTCTTAGTTAAAAAATTTAACTAGTTCGCCAAAAATTTGTTATATATTTATATTTTTTGTTGAAGAGTTGTATTTTTTGGCAGATAATATATCTACTTATATAAATATGTATGTCTTTTGTTTAGAATTCTTCTTTTCCTTTGAAAATACAATTACATGATTCAAAATATATTTATTTGGTTAAATATTCGTATTTTTGATAGAAAATTACTCTTCTGGTTTAAAAATCCATATTATGTAGTAGAAAATTCATCTGATATGTAGAAAATTAGTCTTTTTGCATTGAAAATAGAACAACTTCGTAGAAAATTTCACAACTCGGTAGAAAGTTTAATATTTTTATATCATGTTCATTTTTTAAATTGAAGGTAATCTATTTTAATGAAACTATGGTCAAACTATGTAAGGTACGACAAAAGCTGAAGTAAATTCAACAAAAATAATCGTGCAAAGAAAATATTAGAATTGCTAATAATATTCTCATAAAATAATGATAGACAAACGAAGTTTTTAAAAAAAAATTCCATCTTTTTTCAACATTTAATTAGAGTAAGGTCAATAAGTAATTAAAGTTAAAAAATAAATTGTTTAAACACATTAGCCTTGTTTACAGCTATACTATTCTATATTACTACGAAATAGTTCTAGTTTTCTTCTGAAGATTTTAACTTTTTGCCACTTTTGCATTGAGGTAAAATAATATAAAATTCAAATTAAGAAAAATAATAGTTTGAACGAATTATTTGTATTGGTAATAAAATTCTCTTAGATCAATGCTAGAAAGTTGCTGTTTTTTGGAAATTTTCAACTGTTTATCCACATTTTATTTAGTGAGGTATTAAGTAAGGCAAGTTAACAAAAGTAGTTGCTTAAGCAATTTATTATTGTTTATATCTTCTCTATGATAAGTGCCTGGAAGTGGTGAATTCTTCTCAAATATTTAGTTATGCTTTGGCCTTTTCCTTATACACTATAATAAATAAAAATGAGATATAATTTTTTGTGTAGTCTCTTTCCCTTTTCTGAATATGTTTTTCTAAAATAAAACAGATATTTCTCAAATTGATACCTGACTTGAAAACCCTTCTTACTAAAGACGATAGTGTACAAAAATATTCACAACAAGTGGCTTTGCAATAAACTACTTGTAATTCAGAACGAAACTTTTACAAGTAATTTACAGACCGATTCCGCCAAAATACTCCTCATTTTTCCTTTCACTTAAAAAATTACAACACTATTTCAAACAACATTCTTTTCAAGTTTCACTTATTCTTTGTGGACAATTAAAAAGAAAAAGCAAAATTAATGATTTCAGAAAAAAACCTTCTAGTATTAATCTATGAAAATATAGTTGTAAACAATGATTAATTGTTTAAACAAATATGTTTGTAACGTGTATTATTTAATACATTATTAAGTAAAAAGCTGATGCAAACTTAAGAAGAGGCAAGTTATAAAAAATAATAATCCTTTTAAGCAGTTACTTGTGCAAAATTTAGTTAATTATTAAGTCACTTTGAGTGAAAGGTTATTGTGAAAGGTATTGTTCAACAAATTGTTTAACCATTTAATTTTATTAACTTTAATGAAAATTTTAAGCCATATAACGCAGGATACGAAAAAAATCAATAGAAAGAAAAAAGTGTAACCAGAATCTAATTTCCTATTAAATTGAGATCGGCTATCTTTTCCTTCCTGCGGGAACTACACAAGTGAGGGAATACCGATATATATTTATCGTTATAGAGATTTTTATATTAATTTTAAGGACCCTAGAATTTTCGAGCACTTGAAAGTTAAATTTACTGAAATTTCCGATGACCAATATTAAATTGCCCACGTTTAAAGAAGGCTACAATCTTAGATTAAAAAGGGCCTATAATCTCACTAACGCGGCTCTGTAAAAATTTCGATACGTTGGTAGTTTGACGACCGATTTATGGAAGGTGTAAAAGACCCACTGTACGACCTTGAAGAACTTCAGTGGTATGCTAGTATTGTCGTCGGGTGGTTAATTGAAATAATTAAACATGCAAATCGTTTTCTTTTAATATTTAGCAATTAAAAAGTAGAAAAAAATTATTTAATTTTTACATTTATGATAAAAAGGTATTCCTTCCCTTGAATTTAACATAATTAATTCCATTGTGAAATGTAAAATCAAATCATTCATATACCTATTACTTTATAATACTATCTATTGTTCAGCAAATTAATTAATTTAATTCAGCAATGGTAATCCATCATAAAACGTTGATGTATAGTTAGCTATCTAGTTACGTTTAAGGCGGGCGGGGAGCCCGTGTGGAGCTCCCCTGGCGCTCAAGCTATAAAACCTATTGTGCCACTCCCTTAACCATCGCTGTCAGTAGCTGACCCCAGACCTTTTGATGAAGCCCAGTATGGTAATCACCAACAGCATTGTAACTTCCTCAGGTTCCATAGAATAGGACCCAAGAGTTTGATGCCTGAGCCGAGCTAACGCCGGGCCTCCTGCACTCTGTCGATAGGTTATATTCCATTTTGTGCATATGTTAGTTCAAGTGGTTAGGCCCAGCGCGAATCTCAACAACTGTCCCTACGTCTTGCTTTGGCAATCCCAGGATTTCCCCAGCTCGGTCCATTCTGTAAGTATAGTCCAGGATGGACTTCGCCTGGCGGCAACCCTGAATTTCCTCCCATTATTCTCGGTGCTTCCCAACCAGTTCTGATGTTAGATCTGGTTTTCTTAATGCAGTTAGTTTCGCTTGGCTGTTCGAACAGATTGTAATCTGTCTTCCAGCAGCGTTCTCTTCTAGTAATATTTAAGCACAGCAAAGGACGGGAAGGAGCTTCGCCTGAAAGACAGTCTGAATTCCATTTTATTCTATTTGCCCTGTTGCACAACGCTCTTGTTTTTTTGCGGAGCTTATCCAGATTTGTATTCCACCATTCTGCTCCAATCCTAGATTTAATTTTGCTTGCAATGCAATTCTGCCATAGTTTGTGGGAAATTCCACTAGACTCTGAAACAAGCCGAAGGAATTACAGCCTCTAGTCTTTCTCCGCTTCCACCCTGGAGCCTCACCTTAATAACAGTGAGATCCCTTAAGCAGAGCTTAGGCATCAAAATCGTATCCATAACCTTGAAAGCTATGCATATCCTTGGCGTTTTTTCGAGCGGCCTCTTATAAATGGTGCCATACCCTGACAAGCCGCAAATTATTTCCCTGTATAACCAGGGTTCTTGGGTTAGGTTGAGCTCTGTTTGCATCACTGACATGCGTCTGACTTGAACCACCGAGGCGCCTTTTCTGCGGTGAAAATTAATCTGCATAATTGAGATTTCCGTCTCAGCCATCGTAACACAAAGCCGGGGCATTCCTGGACGTTTCTGGCCTCTCTTAGGGTCTCAATTTGGTCTCCATGAAGGTAACCAGCCTCATTGATTCGCACCGCTTCCAATGCACTTCCCCTTACGGATCCTTCCGCTTTCTGCGTTGCGTTTAAGGAGGGTTCCGAAACGAGTTTCTCATTGTTTTTTGTTTGTTTTTTAAGACTTGGTGACATGAAAGTCCCACAAAAAGCTCCGGAACTAGAAAATGCCCCATGTAGAATCCCGCACGCAGGGGGCAGGTCTAAATACTATGGAATTCGACCTGCTGTCCCAAATGCAAAATGAGTTATACATCAGTTAAGAAGCAAAATTAGGAGCACTGCGTGATATGTCCCTAATGATGATTTCAAGTAATCTACACAATAGAAATTTATAAGTCGATGCCGTACCGACGAAATGCACATGCATCTCTTGCCAACTGTTAGAATTTTTCGATGTTCAACTTCACTCGTAATTGGCAATTGACGTACCATCCTTTAAAACATTGAAGTTGTGGCGATACTGCACCCACTTATCAAATCCTATTATGGGGAGACATTCGTACCTTATCTAAGCGGCTTGGGCTGGCTTCAGTGATCCGACGGAACGCTACTTTTCCAACTGCGAATGTAACGAAAAGCGCGGGTCTATTTGAAATCAGTAACTACTATCAATAATAATACGGATATATATTTAAAAACCCCGCTTTTTGGCTGGCTACCTGCCAGCCAAAGCCGGCTAGATAAGGTATGAAAGAACCATTAAATATATTTTTTCTCGTGACGAAAAACTCAAAAATATCTTAAAACTGTGCTTACTTGTAACCTTCCTAAATTTTAGATACCAATAAAGTTTGTTTACAGATTTTATTATTTAATTAAACATCCTTTTTAAAATAGAAAATAATACCTTGATACAATTACAGCAAAAGATTACATGTTTCCAAGTTATAGGAATAAATTAAGTTTCATCCCCTGTAATGAGTATTATTCCTTGGCCCTCAGCATGCAGAGATCTTGATAGATGACCTCAAAGCCTGAAATATATTCGGACCTCGAGTCTATCAAACACCTATATCGTGTAATTCCCATCTGGTCTATTTACACATATGACAACTGGTAGCCAGCCAGCAGAAAAGGCATAAGAGTAAAAGAGATAGAGAGTACTTTTCTTATAATTTTCCGCCTTCTGGTATTTTTACTCTTATGATTTGATAGCATGGAGGGCCTGCTGTACCTCATCACAATTTGATCGATGCGCTGATTGTGCGACTGCGCTCGGTCGATAAAGTAATCATGTTCAAGGATATCATGAATAGTGCAAGTACCCATCCCGCACTTTCAATAAATATGTACCTGGCCAGTATCACAAGATTTCTAAGTAACCATGGACATGCAAAAATTCTTGTAGTTAAATGGAAAATAATTTATTTTAGAGCTTAAACGAAAAGTTTGCGCTGTGGCAATCATCTTCAGAAATTCCCAAGCCGAAACTTTACTTTGTTATTTTCTCAACGCACCTACTAACTTACAGACCATGGCGACTCTTAAACACTGTGTCTGCTGTCAAAATTATTTTGACGAATAAAGTGATCTCAGTGGACAGTTTGGTCATCCATTTTTTCGTTAATCTCCTGTTGAAAATTCATCTACTTAGTTAACTGTTCAACTATTTTGTTACACATTTGTTTAATTCTTCTCAAAGTTCCATAATTTTAGTTGAAAATTCTTTTCTTTGTTGGAGATTCAACAGTTCCTCTTAAAGTTCAATTAGTTTCGTAAAAATACAGTTTCTTGTTGAAAATTCATAATTCTAGGCATAATCTCCCCTCTGTGGTTGAAAGTTTAAATATTTGGTGGAAAATTCATTTCTATTAATTTTTCATTTGTTTAAAATCCTGTACAGATTTTGTTTGAATTATTTATTTATGTACCAGATTTTCTTAAAAATTAATTCTAATCCCCTTTCAGAAATCATACAATTTTTAACATCTTACGGTTTTTTAAGTTATAAACCTTTAGCAACTTTCAAGAGAATAAATCTGCCCGCGGCGTGGGCACATTGTCATCGCGAGCGACTCGCAAGTTTAAGCGCGCCTCACACTCGAATCAATCCCTCCAATCGTATGCCATTTCCATAAATGTATACTATTATTATAATGCATAACATGAATTGGTATTAAAAACGACTTAGTTTAATTGTCTCGTTCACAGCAAAGCGCATTCGTAAACAAACTTCGTTATTGAGAAAATTTAATTTCTGGATTTTCCATCATTTTTTATCGTATCAAACTTTGAATTTATTTCTTTTTCAAGAAAAAGGCAA
>JAWWLR010000155.1:83352252-83374587 GCA_035041075.1 Acraspis erinacei | reverse complement strand
AAGCGAAATATTTACATTTTCAACCAAAGTGATGAATTTTGTACTTTTTTGTGAATTCTTGTGAAAAATAGAAACTAAAATAAAATAAAATATACAGTAAAATACAAAAAAGTACGAAATTCGTCCTAATAATAGAAAAAAGTAGTACTTTTCTGTAATTTTGATTGTAATGTACTGTATTTATCTGGTAATACCTGTAAAAATGGCTTAATTTTTTGTGCATTTTTGTAAAAAAAATGCCACCAGGGCAATACATGAATTTTATGTAATTTTTTTCCGCAGAATCGCATTTCTGTAGAAAAAATTCTGTCTCCAAACCAATTTTCAATGGAAAAATGGTCAAGGCATGTAATTATTTATGAAAAGGTTTTTTTAGTTACATAAGAAATGATTGTATAGTCAAAATGAATTGAAAATTGGGAAAAATCTCCCTACATAAAAATAGATTTGCAAAGCTGAATCTCTAGAAAAGCTCATATATAGTCAGTAGGTCATTATAGCAAAGCAGAAGAAGAGGACCACTCAACACTAAATGGGCGGAGTTCTTGTGCGCCCACCTAAATGGTACCGCGAGCCGAATTCAGGAAGAAAATAAAGAGGGCCCGAAAGCTTGCAGGTGAAATCCTGACCGTGAGCGGAGTTCGTGTGTACCGATACAAAATTGAGGAAAGGTCCGGGTTTCATAAATCGGCAACAAAATGGCACTTATATAACTTAAAAAAAAGTGAAAGTCATGTATTGAAAATAAAATCTGTTATTGAACATTTTAAAGATTTCTGTTCGATCCTAAAAAAAATTTTTATCCTTTTCAATGAACTTTCAGCTGTTTGTTTTTTTAAACTTGAAACATCGAAATATCTAAAAACATACGATTCCAACGAAAAAAAATTTCCCTGATAAAAACTTTTCATTTTTAAGGGGGAAAAGTGACTTTGCAAAAATTTAGCCCGCACCCGACCCCCTGGGGGCGGGTGGAGGGGTAACTTAGAAGTTTCAAATGCGAAAAAAAATTCAAAATTTCAAAATAAGTTTTAAATAAAACTTACGTATTGGTTAATGGCGAATCTGAATCTGCAATAACAAATATAGGTTTCCATTCGAAATTTTAAAGTTACCCCCCCCCCTACCGCCTTCAGGGGGTGGGGTGTGGGGTTAATTTTTGTGGTGTCGCTTTTCACCCTGGGAAATAACAAAAAACATAATATATATATATATATATATATATATAATATTTATGTTTGATATAGCTTAAACTATATTTATGTCTTGGAAGACCATTGTGAATAACTTTTAATAAAGAAAATCAGTGAAACTCATTTATGGAGAATTTGTTATAAAATTGTTTATAAAAATAGTCAATGTTAAATTATGTTAATTTTTCGTTATAAATTATGAAGCTCCTGCAAAATCTGAGCAATCACCGTAAAAAAAAATTATTTCTATGAGAAAAAACACCAGGAAGAATTTGTTTATAACAACTGTTTATAAAAATTAAGTTAAATATTTTTTTAATTATTTGTGTTCTCTGAGTTCAGATGCAATATTTTCAGCTAATAGTGAGTTTCTATTTATATTTTTTCTTGAGATATAAATTCACAGAACTGAAATGTCCATTTTGCGACTTTACTTTTATTTATTATTGCTCTGTTGAAAAATGATCACATCGCAAACTTGAGTTCTCTGGCAAATTTGATGCTGAGCATTTCGAAAAAAAAAATTTAATCGGTTAAGAAATGCGACTGGTGTTTAGGAACAGTACAATAATAGTTTTATTCGTAAAAAACAACTTAAAAAAAATTAAATTTATGGACAAACGCCACAAGCTAAGGAAAAAAGTAATAAAACAGGAGTTGTTCACCCAAAAAGAGCCAAAAAGTCGTCATTAATTATTTTTTTAATAAGATGCGTTGTTTTTGTTTCATTAGAAAAAAACCTAACAAATTAAAAAATTTAATTTTTGGACAAGACACTTGAAAAGACCGACAACTTATCTTCATAACTTTTTTTGACCAAAATAAAATTACCGGAGTTACAGCATTTTCAAAACTCCAAAAAACAAACGAAAATAGACATTTTAATCCAAACAACGAACGATATGAAAAAATGTCATGAGAAGGAAAACGTTGCATATTGAATACTTTTTGAATCTTCTCGAAAAATAAAAAATTAAAATTTTGAATGCACAAAAAATAATGAAAAATCAAAAAATCTATTTTGCGGCCAAACTATACCTGATATGAAAAAAAAGACTAAAAGTTATTCATAGTACTTAAAAAGACAAACGATTTATTTTCAGGACTTTTTTTGATAATACAAAAATAACCGGAGTTACAGCATTTACAAGGAGTTGCAGCATTTACAAAATTCCAAAAAGCAAACGAAAATGTACTTGTTTAGCCAAATAACGCACGGTATGAACGCACGTCATAGGAAGAAAAACTTTGAATTTTGAACATTCTGTAAGATTATCAGAACAACTTTTAGAATTTTCTTAAAAAATAAAAAATTCCAATTTTGAATGCGCAAAAAATAATGAAAAATCAAAAATTCAATTTTGGGATCAAACTATACAAGATTATAAAAAAATGAACAAACAAAAATGGTGTATACAAATAAGGTATACAAATTTGTTACATATCAAGTTTTGTCAGAACGCGTAGTTTTTATTTTATTCATAAAAAACGGCATTGTAAATAGAAAAATTGAAATTTTTAGACAAATGGCACAAGATACGAAAAAAAAAGACTGTTAGCTTGTATTTCGGGGCAGCCTTCATTTGATCGCGGTCTACCTGGTCGGTTTTGATATGCTTAAAACAAATAAAAATATATTCTTTCGTATAACATTTTAAATTCGTATAACATTTTAAATTCGTATATGATTCTTAAAAACATTTTTTTTTTAATTTTGCAGACACATTGTAAAATCCAATTTACTTCCATTTTTTTTTATTCATAATAAATAAAAAAAAATTGTCTCAAAATCCTTCATATTCTTATTCCACACATTTTGAAATCTACCAAACTGAAAATTATCCTTTGAAAAGAAAACTAAAACATTTTAAGTGTTTCCAAAAATCTTGAACAAAATTTAATCTCCTCACATTATTTATAATTATCAAAAAGCTTTTATTTTTTTCAAATTCTTCAAAAGAAGTTTTTGCCCTAATTGAACGTTTCTTATCTCTTTGAAAATGTAAGAATATTGAGAAATTATACTCTGGTAGCAAAATGTTTAAAACATAATTATTTCCCATTATTAATGAATCATTTACAATTTAAATTTTCTCTTCTATCAATAATGTTTAGAAACATTAGGAAATACATTTTATGATGAAGGTAAATTATTTATTTAGAAATTTTGATATACAAAGTTATTGATGCAGAAAATTCATAAATTAGGAATGTTACGTAATCGGATAAGCCCCCCCCCCCCCAAACATAGACAGTAAGGAAATATGACTAATTTACTGTGTCCAAGTAAAAAGTATAAACAGAAATAACTGTTCTAAATTGTACTTACTACTTTGATGTTTATGCTTGTCCAGTTGTTGCAATTTTTCCTTCTGATAATGTCCACTGTTAGAGATGTAATAAAAAAACTGAAAATTGTCTAGCACCGCACGTAAAACTGTCAATGTTCTGTAACTTCACAATGCACTTTATAAGTTTACAGTCTGACCGCAACAAAAATTTTAATTTTATGTAACTTTCACAATTCACTTTAAAAGCTTACACTCCGATTGTATCTGCTATAACCGATAAGCAATAGTAGAGTGAGTAAATTTCTCCTGTTTTCGCGTGGGCGGTGTAACTCCCACGCAACTCGAGGAGGGGACAAGTTTCCACCAATGAAATGGAACGCCTCCCCCGCCCTTCAGAACTTAAAATTGCATGGTGAGGCCCGGCAGAGGCCCAAGTCAGTTTAAGTAAGCCCAAGTTGAGCTTCCAGTGCAGAAAAGCTAGTACTGAGTGGTTTTGCTAAAAAATAATTTCGCGGTTAAGTGAATTTTTCGTGTGTACGGACTTTCAATAGGGTACTGCATGAAGCAGCACGAATAAATTGAGCAAAAAATGGTTAGCATATTTTTCAATTCAAAGTATTTATACTGTGTTTCACTACAAAGTACAATTAGTACATTAAATAATGTAAAATTGTTGTAAATTGTTTAAAAAATATAAAATATCGGGGAAAGGGTCATATGAAGGCTAAAATTTGTACACTTATTAAAACATTGGCGAAAAACTAAGAATTTGAAAATGTAATTGAAAAATACACTCTCATTGAATTAATTAATTAAATCAACAATAGTAGTAATAAAAAACCCTTCACAATTCATCATTTTGTGATGCGAATTGAAGCATTTTTGTTGAAAATTTACATTTTCATGAAATTTAATTTTCTCCTCGTGAAGAGTCGTGTGAAATACTTTTCAGATGAAAGTTCAAATACTTGTTTGAAAATCTGTCTTTTTCATTCAGAAAGTCATCTATTTCTGTGAAAATGGTCTCTTTCGTAGATAAAAATGCAACTGTCTGCTTGAAAATTCATGAAATTTGGTAAAAAGTCATCTTTTCCGGTTGAAAATTCAACTCTTTCTTTTTATAATGGTCTCTTGTATATAAAAATTCATATAGTTTTAAGTGTAAATTTAATATTTTTTAATGGAAATGTAATCTTTCTTTGATGAGAATGCAATTCTCTGATTGAGAATGCAAAAATTTGGTTAAATAGTCATCCTTTTTGGTTAAAAATCAAAATGTTGTGTTAAACATGGAACTATTTCGTATAAAATTTACTTCTTCTCTGACAGTCATATTTTGATGCTTGAAAGTCAATATAAAATCTGTTTTGAATGAAGTTTTTTTTTTAATTTGTCTTTTGTATTAAATAATTCATCTGTTTTCATATAAATTTTATCTTGCTTGAAAATGCACCTGTATGGTTGAAAATTATTCTTGCTTGCTTAAGGATTCAAGTTTATTTTTAGTATTTTGTTTTAACCGCTTCGTTCAGAAACCATTATTTTTTCTGAGATATTTATCTTTAGTTGCAAATTGATCTCTTTGGTTGAAAATGTTACTTTTTTAATACAAATGAAGATTCTTACTGAATTTCCTATTTTGTGGTGAAAAATTCAATGTTTGTACAAAACATTCTTTTTTTGTCTTGAAGGTTTAACAATGTGCGTAATGTATTTTTCTTTCATGACTAAAAAATCTTTATTTGTTGAAAATTTGTATTATTTAGTTAAAAATTCATCTGTTTTAGTAAAAATGATATTTTCGTGGATAAAAATGAAACTCGTTGGCTGAAAATTCAACAATTATGTTCAAAAGTAATCATTCTTCGTTGAAAATTTTCGTTGAAAATGTTTTTTAAAAAGTTATCTTCTTTGCTTAAGGATTTAACATTTTGTTTGAATATTCTGTTTGAACCCCTTTGTTGATAAAGCCATGTTCTGTGTAAGATTCTTATCTTTAGTTGAAAACTCATAGTTTTGGTTGGAAATTTTACTTTTGTGTGAAGCCACACCCTTGGGCTTCCGAAAGAGTCGTTAGATTATTATTGGAGGAAACAAATGATAGGGAGGGGGCAGACCGGGGAAGGCACATACGCAGTTTATGACCAATCAGCGGCAAATTTTTTACACATGATCTTTGGGCTCTCAAACAGGACGTCATAATATTGTGGGCTTATGAGGGGAGGGGGTGTCACAGTTTCCGAAATATATAAAATCAAGTAGCCTACAATGCATGATGCTTGTGCAATTGCAGGTTTCGAACAATCGGCACGAAATGTTGCTCACATATTCTTTGGGCTCCCAGAAAAGTGAGAGTATTTGAGAAGCCACATGAGGGGTAGTAGAGAAGACAAGTAACAATGTGACATGGCTGTTATGTGACATATGTGTATTATTTCTACTTACTGTTTGTTACACGTATAATCTATATGAATTCTGATATTTTGTTACGTAACAATTATAAAATGGCCTGGAAAATGTTTCTCAGAAATGAATGATATATAATCGAAATTATTTATACAATTATTATTGAATATAAGTATATCTGTTGGAAATATTTTTAAAATTATTGATAATGATCTTTAAATTCATATAATATATTTACTCTCTAAATCTGAATGAGCGAAAGTTCACTGATTCTCAGCTATAAGTATACCACTGATTCAAACAGTGTATATACACTGATGAATCAGTGGATGTTAAGCCCTCTAACGGACAAATCTCACTGATTCACCAACGTATATACACTAATTAAATCAGTGGTATACTTATAGCTGAGAATCCTCGAACTTTCGGTGATTCCGATTTAGAGAGTAACATACAAACTTTATTTACAGATATTAAAACTTTCAAATTCTTAAAATAAATGTAACAAAAATGTTCACTTATTTTATAATCTAAGTAGGGGAGGATGGCCTAACTCCGACCCCCCAAATGATTTTGCGTACAGAGAGAGCAAATCGTAACCGATTTTTACGAGATCTATTTCATTTGAAAGGGTGTTCATTCTAGCAACTTATTACCACAAAACAAATTTTTCATCATGCTGTTTCTATGACATAAAAATTGGAATGTGAAAGTCTTCATTTCCGATAGGTCGAAAAACCATGGCCTAATTCCGACCTCCCCCTGGCCTAAATCCGACCCCAGCATTTTTTTAAAGAAAAATACATACATTAAAGCAAATTTATGTATAGTTAATTAAAATACTGCCATATTGAAAAAAACATGATATTTATTTCATACAATATGTAGTTTTAAAGCAACAATGGTTCAAAATTACACAATTGTATTCTAGTCATTTTTCTTGGTTGAAAAGTCAACAGTTTTGTTAAAAATTGAATTATTTCTTATAAAATTTACTTCTTTTTAAAAGTCACATTTCAATTTGTAAAAGTCACACTCATATCTGTTTTGGACGAAGAGTGAAATATTTTTAAGAAAACTTGTCTTCTTGATTTGAAAATTCATTTCTCCCAATATAAATATCATCTGTCTTAGATAAAAATGGAAGTGCGTGGTTGAACATTCCATACTTATGTTATAAAGTTATTCTTATTGGTTAAAAATTCAGCTGTTATTATCTAAATCTCAATCAGTCCCTTACTTTCATTTCACTGACAATTCAGTGAACGAACCTTCAGGTTAGGATATCTCAAAACCCCTAATTGTTAGTAGCATAAATTTGAAATTTAATTGTCGTTTCCTTATAGAAGAAAAAGTAAAGAAAGTATTACAAAAATTAATATTTGTATATATACAGGGTAGCCACTCACCCGGGAGAACCCTGAGAACTGGGAAAAAGCCGCGAGAAACTTGTATAGGGAAAAAGCCGCAAGAAACTTGTATCGGGAAAAACCGGGATAAAGCCGGCAGAAAAATATGACACCGTTAGATTTCACGTATGTAGCAATTCGAGCGTTTTAAAACTTTTAAAATGTTCCAATTAGAAAGCATATAATGTTTAAAGTGTTTATAATAATTCAGATTTAAAGGTTTATACTCTTTCTCGCAATATTTAAAATTCTTCAATTTTGAGCTGTGAAAAGAACAGTAATTTTTTTTGAAAAGAAATCACATTCGTTAGTAAAAAAATGTATCTAGTACATTTGAATATCATTTGATTCTACATGATATAATAATTTTTAATTTTTTTTAAATTAATGTCACGGCCAATACAATCTGTAAATTATTCTAAAAGTTATCGTGCAAAGAGACAGACACATTCGTGAAAACCAATTTTTTTAGAACAAAAACTATGCATCCTTAAAAAAAGTAATTAATAAGAACTTTGTAGCTCTTGTTTAGGTAAACTAATTTTGTCTATTTATTTCTTTCGTATCTTGTCTCGTTTGTCTAAAAGTTAAAATTTTTTATTTTCAATGCAGTTTTGTACGAATAAAGCAAAAACTATTATTCCTATTAAAAATTGATTACTAATAAATTTGTAAACCTTTTTGGAATACACAATGTATGTTAGTTCATCTTTTTTCGTACCTTGCATACTTTGACCACAAAATGAAATTTTCTATTTTTTATTATTTTTTGTGGGGTCAAAATTTGTATTTTTGATTTTTCAAGAAAATTCAGAAAGTTGTTGTGATAATCTTGTAGGGTGTTCAAAGTGCAACGTTTTTCTTCTCGGGAAATTTTTTCTTATCCTGTGGTTTAAAATTGCTGCTTTCACTGATGTCTACATTTTTACAATTTTCGTCCAAACGTGGTAAATTAAATTAGTTACATTTTACGCAGTTTGCAAAGAGTGCGTAACACATATCTTGAAATGAGACGATAAATTATTGTCACAACTAAGAACATGATAAGTCGCATTTGCCATAAAGTTCACAGTCGCCCATTTTGCGCTCAATCAAAGGTTTTCAGAAAATCCAAGGGTGAGAGTGAACTGTCCTGACTCGAGCTAGCATCTGCCCCCTCTCGAGTCCCCCGGCCATCAAGTTGCCCTGACGTCACATCCTACTAAAAAAACTACCAAAAAAAGGGTTAACTCTGTTGAGTAACGGACGACTGTGAGCCTTATAGCAAATGCGACATGCCATGTTCTTAGTTGGGACAGCAGGATAATACCCGAACCCTGTCCACAAAAAAGGTCTTGGAAAAGTCTGTCATTATATGGCCAGGAAAAGATCTTCCTTGAAATGGTTGAGTACTCTAAAATTGGTTTTCGTGGTTAGGTTATCAGTCGGGGTCTCCATTCAAAAAGCCATGGTATATCCTTGAATGGGTTGGCCCTTGACAGTTTGCGGGGGGGGCGCTTGGCAGCATGTGGCAGAATTAGAGCCATGTGTCAAGAAGCATTATAAGCATACGGGCAGCTTTTGGGACAACGGTTTTGTCACGCAGAACGGAATGTTTTTGTAAAGAGTTAAATAAAATCATTTTACGAAAATGTTAAAACGAGTGTTCTGCCATACAAACTAAACTAGCTGTGAATTCGATCTCGAGTGTTTCCATTTTATATATATTTATATTTATATGGTGCTCATTTCACGAGCACTTTGCTTCCCGTCAGCAAATGTATTTGCTTCCTCATAGAGGAAGCACTAGTGTTTTTTTATGCGCTAATTAAAGTTTTTATTTTGAACAATTTACGAATAGAAATGTACAAAAAATACTAAATTATAAAATAATCCAAAAAAGGGGAACATTCTGTTGCACCCTATCCCTTTCCCAGCTTTATGATTTTTTTTTTAAATTGGTCCAAATTATTTTATTTGAAGATTACTAATCAATAAAATACATAAATATTTTTAAAAAATAGTTGAATTTTCAACTAAGAATATCAGTTTTCTATAAAAAAGACGAATTGTCAACAAATCACCAGAAACTTTAACAAAAAAGTTAATTATTTACCAAATAGTTGAATTTCATACCAAAATAGTTCAGTTTTCAACAAAAAAATAACTTTTCCAAAAAATTGTTAAATTTTTAGTCAAATAATTGAATTTTATAACAAGAAGATTATTTTTTAACAAAAAACATTAATCTTCAACAAAAAAGGTAATTTTCAGCCAAATAGTTGAAGATTCAACTTTGAACGGAATAGATGAATTTCCAATCCAAAGTATGCACTATAAAAATAAACGTAGTATTTCCAACAACAAAAAACTAACTGTGAAGCAACAAAAAAATAAAAGTTTCTTGAAAACAGAAGGAAAAAGATCAATTTTTGAAGAAAGGGAAAAAAGGGAATGGGTAATTTCTGTCGCACCCTATCTCTTCCTCATCTTTATGATTTTTTTACAAAATTTATCACAATTATTTTATTCTAAAATTCATGATCGAAAAGTGTATTCTATGCATACATTAACTTTGATTTATGTAGATTTAGAAAGTTCTTCTGTTTCAAACAGATATTTTAAATATTACGAATTACGAATGAAAATAACGTGCCTAATTTTCAATAAAGTGTATCAATATCATAGGTAAATCCATTCATCTCCAATAAAACATCTTTTAAATATCTTGCATCAACTTTCAATTATGAGAATGATAAAAATTTTTACTATAAAAATCGATTTTGAATATAACATAAGTGACCATATCTTCCTTACTCTTTAACTAAATGTATTAATATTGTAAGTCATTCGATTCGTCTCAAAACAAGGAATCTTTTATGTTTTTACATCAATTTTGAATTATGTTAAAGAAAAAAGTTTGACCCATACTTTTTAATAAAATTTATTAATATTGAAGGTCAATCGATTCGTCTCAAAACAAGGAATCTTTTATGTTTTTGCATCAATTTTGAATTATGTTACAGAAAAAAGTTTTATTCATATTGTTGCATCAACTTTAAATTATGTTAATAAAAGAAGTAGTACCATAACAAACGGTTTTAAAATATTATAAAGTGCGAAAAATAAAATACAATAAGTATTCTTAATAATCCTTCGGTCAGTTTCAAGATACTAGTGGTGAAAGTAAGCTCTCCTACTTTTATCCATTTATCTGCAACCGTCCGGACAATGGCTTAGAACATTGTATTAGACATTTTTAAATAGAGGAACGTTCAATTAATGTGTATGGATGTGTGGATGTCACACTTTTTTGTGAACACGATTACTTGAAAACGGTTGCAGATATATTGGTGAAATTTGGAGGGCTTATTTTAATTACTAATATCTTGAAACTTACACAAGGATTTCTAAAAATATGTATTGCCATTTTTTTATAACATTTAAAAAATAAGTTTTTTATAGTAAAAGTTTTTTCATTCTCATAATTTAAAGGTGCTGCAAGAATAGAAAAGATGTATTGATTTGAGACGAATCGATTGACCTATAATATTGATACATTTTACTGAAAAGTAGGGAACTTATTTTCATTCCTAATATTTAAAATGTCTGTTTTAAGCAGAGGAACTTTTTAAATCTATATAAATCAAAGTTAATGTATGAATAGAATACACTTTTTGATCATACATTTTCAAATAAAATAATTGTGGTACATTTTGGAAAAAAATCATAAAGATCGGGAAGAGGTGTAGGGTGCAACAGAAATGACCGATTCCCTTTTCTCCTTTTTCTCCTTCTTCAAAAATTAATTTATTTCTTCTGGTTTCAAGAAACTTTTTATTTGTTCTTGCTTAAAAGTAAGTTTTTTGTTGTTGTTGGAAATACTACGATTACTTTTATAGTGAATTCTTTGGATTATAAATTCAACTATTCCGTTGAAAGTTGAAGCTTCAAATATTTGGTTGAAAATTACCTTTTTTGTTGAAGATTAATGTGTTTTGCTGAGAATTAATCTTCTTGTTATAAAATTAAATTATTTGTCTACAATTTAAAAAATTTGTTGGAAAAGTAATTTTTTGGTTGAAAATTCTCGGAGAACATCATTCTCACTTAATTGGTGCTTTATTAAAACTTGTAAAATTTTTTATTTGAGCTATATACTATATACTTTTTTCAAATGTGATTCATTGATGATTTTTTTCAAAATTTTCCATGCATTTCTCACGGAAATTCGTGCGAATTCGAAAAAAAATACATCCATTTATGTACTTTGTTTTTGGAACAAAAGGTATTTCGATTTGGTGCAAGCTTCATGAAGTTTAAGTTTAAGTTAAAAGTCAACGTTTCTATTTACGAGTACCCAAGTGAAAATACACCACTGGCGCAGTACTGACCCAGTACAGATTGCCGGAGTCCAAGTACTGGGCCAATACTGGCTGTTAATGTTCCGCAGTAGTGGCGTGCGGTACTGGCGCGGTACTGCACACCAGTACTGGTTTTGTACTGGCAAACCGCTGGTGTACGAAAATGCCGGAGTTAATTTTCAAAAAGATACAAAATTATTCAATTGTTTTTAGGACCATCCATTCATCATCATACGACTGCATATCGTCCAAATATTATTTATGATTAAAGAAATATAAATTTCGAACTATTTGTTTAATTTCAGAATCCACTATTGCTATACTCTAAAAATATAGCAAAGAAGGTATTCAAAAAATAAATAATAATCGATTGCAAGTATTTTATCTATACATGATAATGGTCCTGCTTAGAATGAATGCATATATTACATTTTTAAACATCAAATTACAATTAAAATTTCTAACGCTACGGGTGTTCGAACCTACATCTATACCTGAATCTATCGCCTAGCAGTCGGTAGTCTTAACCATTACTCTATACCTACAGAATTAAAAGTTAATGAAAAAACCATCCTCATAAACCACCGCTCAAAAAAGTTAAAACATACATTTTTTTAATGTTTTTTCTGGTTATTTTTTTGTTATTATCATACGCCATCATATAGATGTAAAATGAAAAAACTGTCAAGGAAAATATAAATAAAATTATATTTAAATAAATAATTTAAATCAATTACAATTTTTCTTCGTGTAACTTTTTGTTTTTCACGTTTTAAACCACTTTACAAATATTGATAATAACATAAAATGTCATTTTTAATGGGCATTTAAAAGTTGTATCGACGGAACTTAGAAATTTTATCACGTACTGCGACACTTTTTTTGCAACAAATTTTTTAAGCCTTCGTGTAACGTTTTGCTTTTTAGGTATTTTGGACTATTTTGCAACGATTGAGAATTACATGAAATGTAGTTTTTCCTGAATATTTACCCAGTACTGGGCGAACCACCGGCTGTATGTACTGGTGAGCAGTACTGGGCCACTACTGCGCCGGTGGTGAACTCCGACGGACTATCCAAATTTCCACCTGGGTAGCCACACATTACGAATAAGATATTACTTTATAAATATCACCCCCCCTAAGTCTTTTTCATAGGGTTTGAAAAAGATTGCATATGTGAAAAAGTGTGTAATGGAAATGTTTGGACCTCATTATGATTTTTTTGCAGTTTTTCAATGGAAATTGTTTGTGCTACATAACATGTATACTGATAATTACATGTTTACATACATTTTTTAAACAATTTATTTTAGTTTGTAGGATTTTCCTCTTAGAATAGAGATAGAAAGTCCAGGGTTTTTTGAACAATTTTCAACTTTTTGTCTACTTTTCAATAAAATCAACGAAATACTTCATTATCGTCAGCAAACATAGTTCTTCAAAAAATGTATTATTATTGTTAATAGTAATCTCTTTGATTAGGGATCATTCATATGTCACGTAAGGCAATTTTCTTTTGTTTGAACACAACGATATAAACAAAAGAAAATAGACTCACGTAATATATGATTAATGATATACATTGCGTTTTTAAGAATAAATTTTCAAGTTTTGGTCCACTGTTAATTTGGAGTGAGTTCATGTTCAATTTAATATAGCAAAAATTATTGTTCAAACAAATTGTAATGTTTTATAGCAACCTTTTTCTATATTAATAATAGATAGTTGCGTGTTTTGTAAATATTTAAACTTTTTCTCCTTCTTCTAATGAGGGTGAAGTAATAACTCATTTCAATGAGGAAAAATAATTGTTATTGCTTCATAGTATAAACTGCAGGTTTTTCAGATATTTGTAACTATGTGTCTACCTTTCACTTGCAGTGACCTCATAATGAATTATATTGAGAAATAATAATGGTTTAAATAATAATTTATTAAATAATTCATTTCGCTCTATCAGTCAGAGGACATTTAAAACTACATTCCTTATGAATTTGAATGGAAAATTCGAAAAACTGACTGACCGAGCACGCGTTGATGTAGAAAAGGAAATAAAATCGATTTTTCCAAAAAAATCCTTTTTTTAAATTTCATTTTAAAACTAAAAAAGCTACAAGTATTAGCCTTAGAAAACGCAGATGAGCAACAAAATTGTACATCGAGATATAGTATTTAAAAATGAGAATTTGAAAAGGTTGTTGAAAGCCTCCAGGGGTGTTCCCACTCCCGGCGAAATAATGTTATGTGCCCTTATTCGATACGGCAGCTCAATTTGTGTTATCAATGAAAATTATCTATTGTCATATAAGCACCCTGAAAGTTTTTAAATCGAGTTTTAAATTAGTTCAATACACTTCATTACGTTAAAAACAAGTTTTTACACGTAGATATAGCCGCACAGTGAATTTGTTAGTAAAATTTGTTTAAATAATAATAATTTTTTATAGGATTTCTAAATGTAATAATTCTGTGACATGTTTGTCTAATTTTTGGTCGATTACCCTGGCGGATGGAATGAACGCAAAGGGTACGCTAGAGCGTATCCTTATAGTATCCTCATAGTATCCTTTCCGTATCTTGCAAAAAAAAAACTTTAAAAAACAGCAAGATCAACATTGAAGGTATTGCGATTCGAATTCTACGTTAAAATTGCCGTTAGAAGGTCACGGAAAATTTCAAAAGTTTATTTGCAGCGTTAAAAACTGTAAAAAAATATAATACCAGTCATCAACGTGGGCTCAAGGCGACTTCGAGCGTATCCATAATCGCTCATGTAGTATGTTGAGCGCGGAGTTTAAAAATAAAATTTGAAATTGAAAAAGTATCCAATAAATTGAGATAAATATAGTAAATAATTAAACTAATACTTAAAAGATGGCAATGTTTCAAAGTAGCAGGTGGGTTGTACGATTTTAAAAAAATCAAAAAAGGAAAAACATTGCTTTTTAAACATTTTCTTCTATTAAATGACTATAAATTTAATATTGAACTTAATCTGTCTGAAATTGAAAATTTTGTTAACTAGAAGTTTGTTTTCAACCTAATAATATGAATTCTTAACGAACAACATAATAGCTGATATTTAAACCAAAATATATGAAACTCTTTCTGAAAGTTATAAATTTTATAACCAGAAGGACGAAGTTTCAACCAGCAAGATTAATTTTCTATCAAGAAGACAAACTTTGAAAAAAAAAATTAATTCTCAAATAAATAGGCAAATTTTTTAAATGAATGGTTGAATTTTAAAGCTAAGAAGATGAATTCTTTGCAAAAAATGTAATGCGTAATATGTAAACCCAAGCAATCTCAAATTTCTACCAAAAAAATAAAATTAAGTTTTCAATCCAAAAATTAATTTCAGCAAAATAAGACAATTTTCAACAAAATAGTGCAATTTTTAACAAAATAAGTAAAGCTTCAATTATAATGATGAATTTTTTAACTTGAACGTCTAATTTTATGTAAAACAGTGTAAATTTCAATCAAAAAATATGAAATTTCCAAAAAAGCTTAATTGTTAACGAAACAGTTATATGTTTAACCAAAAAAGAGGCAATTTAAACATAAAAAGATTGTGTTTCTAAGAAAAAATACGAATTTAAAAAATTTTTAAATATAATTTCAACAATATGCTTAAACTTTTAACTAAACAGATGAATTTTCAACAAAATGGTGAATTTATAAAAGAAATAGTTTCACTTTCAATAAAAAAGATGAATTGTAAACCAAAAAGAATAAATGTCGACCAAAAAAGAGGAATATCTAAGTAAAAAAGAAAAATGGTCAACGAAAAATTGAATAGTTAAATTTTGAGTAAAATAATTAATGTTCACCATAAATATAAATTTTTAATTAAAGCAATTGAATGTTAAAATGGATTAGTTGAATTTTAAATAATTAGAAAAAGTTTCATCTACAATTATAAACCCTAAACTGGAATAATTAACGTTTAAAACAAAAAGATAAATTTTGAAGCAAGATTAATTTTTAACAAACATGAGGAATTTTAAATTTAAAAAAATTTGTTTCAAACCAAAAATGAAATAGTTATTTGTAAATAAATGTATATGCAACCAAAGAGACGAATTTTAAACCAGAATGTATGGAATACTAATTATTATTCCATACATTCTGGTGCAAAATTCATATACCTAGAACTTAAATATTTAGAATAAAAAAAAAATTATTTTTAACAACAAAAAATTTTTCATAAAAATTTTCAATTATATATTTACAATTCAAATGTATTTGAATTTAATCAGCAAAAAACTGTTTAACTTGATTGTCATTTTCAACCAAGAAAGATGCTTGAGTCAAGAAAGACGAAAAATTGCAAAGAATCAGTTTTTGGTAGAAAACTGATATTGTAAGTTCAAAATTGAAAATTAAATTTCAAATCAAACAAAAAAATGGCAAAATGAAGGAGAGCATTAAAAAAGCTTTGGGATTCTGGGTGTCAATTTTTTGTATATATAATCACAGAGTACAAAAATTGTTGACGCATTGTAGAAGCGGGCACAAGAAACACTCTTGGTAATGTATTTAGCGTATTAGCACCAATGGGTTTTTATTTTGTGCCATTCATCACTTTTCGGCTTCTTTCTAGCTGAGCGCAGACCATTATCTGGATCTTCTGTCAGACACGCTTTTCTTTAATATAATGTCAATGAAGCGCAGACAGAATGAGTGGAGCGAGCGACATTTTCGTAGGAGGTTAAAAGCACAGACGGATAAAGAATGGATGGAAATAGTTCAGGAAAAGGTTCTCTCTTTTGAGGGAGAAGAAGAGGATAAACTGGATTATTTCGATGCAAAAGATGAGCCACATGATGCTGAGGATGAAGTTTACTTCCAAAGTGATGATTGGACTATAACTGAGGATGTGCAGAGAGCAGAAAGCGTAGTTTCCCTATGTGAAGAAGAGGAAGTAAAGTTTCAACAGAACGACGATGATGCTTGTCTGGACTATGACACGTGTTCTGAACCTCTATCGGACACTGAGGACGAGCGAACAGACTGCTTTCAAGAAGAACCTAAGAATGTCCAAGAAGAAAGCAGGGATGTCCGTTCAAAGAAAGTGAAGCATTCACTGACTGTTTTGGCCGTAGCATTCAGCATTCCTCAGATCGTAGTCACTTTCATCCTCCTCATTTTACGAAACAACACGGACCTGTTACTACCGAGAGATAGTAGGACGTTACTGACATAGATGGCCTGCCACTGTTCCAATCATCGGAAAAATCGTTATGGTTAATATTGTGTTCCGACCGAAATTTGAGCAATGTCTACATTGTTGGGATGTATGGGGGCTACGAGAAACCGACGATTCCTAATGAAATGCGGGCGAACCAACATTGTAGAAATAGAGTTTATTGTGAATTTACATAGCTTTGAATAATTTGCATCTGAATCATAGGCGAGCAAGTGACGGATGAACCAATCACAAAGAAAGCCTTCAATTCAATAATAAATCACCTAGCTACTGCTATTCTCTTTTAAAAATTGAATAGAAAATTTAAAACAACTTAGAAAGCTTCCATACTTAATTATTAACATCTATTAAAAGACTAAATTCCTTTAAATACGGAACTAAAACGTTAAGTTGATTGAATTATCCATTGCAAGTGACAGAGACCTATAGAAATATAGCGAAACCGCTCTGCTATAGAGCAGAAACCTTGAACGACCCCGTTGGAACGAGCGTCGAAGCCGGAGTGTCGAACTCAGTGGGACCTGTCTCCCGGTGGAGTGGCTCTTCGTGCCAGTTGAGCGCGCTATGTCGTCATTCCGTGACCGTCCCCACTCTTGTCGATAGGAAGGGGTCTTGTTATTGTTGTTTTTCTGCAGTGTTCGCAGCACGCAGTGACATTCTAAGGGTGCTATGACCCGTGCAATGCTAGAATTTTTTATACTCTAAAAAAGTTGGCATTTCCAAACTTGATACATTATAGGATAAACCTACACGCTACAAATAACGCATAGCTATTGCCGGAAGATCAGAATTCCGCAATCGCTTGATGCCAATGTGCTTAATATTGAAAGGAAGTGTTTAATGCTGTAATAAAACTGTTTTATTGGAAACTCTGAGTGGGACAGGAAAAAAATAGGGAGGCGCTTGAGTTCCCAAAATGCAGATTAATTTCTTATTCAATGATTCTCAGACAGACTAAAAGTAGGGCAGTCGTAGACTACCTTCTGAAACTGTATGAAGTTTCCAGCACGTAGTATCTAGCGAATATTTGAGTGTATATGAGGTTTATTTTTCGAGAAGCAAAAAAACATATATGAGTCAAGATTACTCACATGTTAGTTTATGGTATACATGTTTTATTTAGCATTAATAGCCCCTATAAGCTGAAACCACAGCAGTACCTTTCTCTCAAGAAATAACTAAAATTATCGAAAGCACTTCGGTCTGTGTCCACTAGTTCAGGAATAGCAACAATGAGAAGAAGTAAATGAGTCATAATGACCTACTGTATTTTTCTAGCGTTTAACAAATAAAAATTATTTAAATAATTGCCAATTATGTTAAAAGAGATCCACTTATATTGACATTTACCAACTTTGTACAAATTATCCCGAAAGATAACTCCGCGCGTGTAACGCTGCTTTTTTTCACATGGAATTTGTGGTCCTCTTAACCGCGCAAAACCTCCCCGTTTACCAATATAACTACTGCAACTATAATGACAACAAATATTATAAACTACTACATTTTAAATTGGACGCCAGTCCTTGCATGGGACAGAGATAAAAGAATTTTCTGAAATAAGCTTCAGACAGCAAGGCAACTTGAGCGTATAATAAAAATTAAGTAACTCAAAACATTATCCTTTACAGGTTAGGAATATGGAACCCTTAGTTTCAAACCCCACAATTTTCACCATGCAAAATTCCTAAATAAGTCACATTGGACGAGAATCAATAATGAGAGAAAAGACAGACGCGAATAAAAAAACTAGAATAAAATAAAATTAAGAGAAAACATTAGGACAGTGAGAAAGGATAGTGGTAGAGGGGTTGGATTTCATCCAATGGGCAAAACTCGATTTAAAAAAAGTCAAATTCAACTTGATTTGTTGGTAAATTCAAAAGACTATGTTACATACTTATTAAAAAAATGTAAATCGTGGTTTCAATTAGGAATTTTGTTTAAACAGAATTTTGTAAAATAAAATTTTGAATACTCCTTATATTACCTAACAATAAATACGAGTAATTGAGGAAATGATCGGAAATCGTACAATTTTAAATGGTGAAAATTACTGTACAGAATATATTTTCTTTTTGTTGTAGGCAAGACTAAGTACGTATAGAGGAAAGGGGAGTGATCTCTAATCATATAAATTAAGGGATACTTCTTAAAATAGGTAAAATTTGTAAGATTTTCAGGTCAAACTATGTAAAAGTTGATCAATTATGGGAGGGAGAGGGAGGAGTGATCTCAAGAATATCATTTTGAGGGGACTACATAATTTTACATAAATTTGGGTAAAATAAAGGGCTTTTGGAACATGACTTCAGACTTCGACACTCCGTTAAAATAATTTAAAGATTCATTATATAATAAAAATTAATAAAATGCACATAAAAATGTATGTAATAGGATCATTTAGCCAAGGGATAAATAAATATCAAAGAAGCGATAAAAATAAAGCGAATAAAATAAATCAATATCTTGGCTAAACCATATAAAAGGATTAAGATCCTACCTTATCACACCAGTTTATAAAAGATTCAGCGATCAGCACGTGGTTCACACCTCAAGTTCACACACTATACTTGAGGATATGTCTGAAATTACGTTAATGTATCGCAATGAACAGTGATTAATGAGAGAAGTAACAAGTGTCCTACGCAGAGGACTAATTTGAATCGGTACGTTCAAGAAAGAGATCCTCGCGAAAAATCGCTTTCCATTGGTGTGCCCTGTCGCCTTTTCTTCTCTTCGTTGGAGAACGGAAATCCAGGCTTCAAACAGCAGATGTCGTTTTGAATTCCATAACTCCAAAAATAAGAGATAAGAGAAACAGCATCAACAGCTAATAATAAAATAGGATATAAGAGGTGGCGAAATTACCTAGTTTTTTTCCATAACTAACTTGATAATTGCCTTGGTCCATTTTTACCACAGACATTTAGTACATCTTGGACGGCCGTAGAGATAAAGGAGATACGACAATCCAGGAGGAAAAGCCAGAAGAAGAGTGCGCTGAAGGTCACAAGACAGAAGAAGCCTCACCAGGGTGGAGGTGACGACAGACCCTAGTCGATGACGCAATGTAAGGAGGTTGGGACCTTCAAGATTCACCACTCGATACCGCAAAATTCGAAGGCTCTTATAGCGATATTATAAACGAAAAAGAAAAAGAAGGAAACATAGCCGAAAAATGCTTAAATAAAAATAATAATTTACAGTAAGGAGTGCCGAATTTACTCTTGATGCGAACCAAGCGTATTTTTCGTAAATTTATAATTATACCGTGAAAGGGGCTCCCATTCCTGCGACGCATAAATTTCGGCACACAAGCCTACTTCTCGCACGCGCGTGTGTGTAATTAGATATCGATGATTTTTTGAATGTAAACATAACGAATTGCCTCGCTTGAAAGGTTAAAATGCGCAGTACGTGTTTCGTTGTTTTTTATTATATAGTACATTGTTCCAATCGTGGTTTCAATCTCATGGATCCCTCCAGTTGCTTGGTAGGTATTCAAATTTTCGTGAATTTGAAACATTATTTTAATATTTTGAGGGTTCGCGGTTGAGTTTCAATAATTCCAAAATAAAGAAAAAGGGCACAACAAAATTCAAGCAGAAATTCGAAAATCATATATTTCTATAAATTATAAGTGACTAAATTATTTCAATAAAACAATTGATTATTCTATACAATAAAAAATTGCAGCTTATATTTTAATGAATCTAAATTTTAATTATTATGTATCCAAAATTTATTTCATTGAATAAACAAATACGAATTGTGATGAAAACGACTAACAATAATCTTGTGAAAAATTCTCTATATCCAAATCACGGAACGTCAAAATTCACCATTAATTACAACTCAGTGAAAATATTTTTGAATTGAAAGCAGCGCACACTTGCACACGAATTTCGCAAAGGGTGGTGGTATAGAGGAGAAAATTCCACACGCTCCTGTGAAGTTGGAACGCTGGTGTTTGTGGAACGCTGGTAACTGTAAGCCTTATATATTCGGAGTCCGAGGTACATCAATAAAGATGTAGTAATGGAAGCACGTTTTCATCTAATAGTAAAATTTGAAAATAGCTTATTTCGAAATTTTGTAGATACAGATGCCACGCATTCCTATGTGGACAAGGAACGACTGGAAATAATAACAAAATCCAATTATTTCATTTTAAAACCCGTTTCACGTAAACGAAATATTGCATTTCCTGCACTTTTTCTTGTGTTTATACCCTATTTTGTGCATATGATAGTTCATGTGATTGGGCCCTAAGAGCTTCTAAATCACTGTCCTTATGTCTTTTTTGGGTCCAAATTCAAAATCAGCCAATCAGGATTCTCTTATTTAAATTTCGCGCATTTATTTTAGGCCGGATGGGCGGTGGGATAATTGGAATTTCTGCGGCATGGCAATTCGATGAAGTCGGAATTATGACAAATGGTGATTCGTATAAATGAATGCTAGGTTATGTGGTTATTCGGGGTAAATCAAATATGTTAAATGATAATTCGAATAGATGTAAAATATTACCAGTAGAAATTCAAGCAAATGAATACTAGGTTATGTGGAAATTCGGAAAAATAGAATATGTATTAAATGAAAATTAGGAATAATAATTATTATGGACAATAGAAATTCGAAAATGTGAAAATTATTACAAATGAGGATACGGCATAATAGAAATTATTATATCCAGTAGGTAGGACAAATAGAGGTTATGTCACCTGAAAATTCGAAAAAATTATAAAAAATGTCTGTTCGGAATTTGGGGGATATTGTTGCCCCTTGGTCCAATATACCTTCTTGTTATCGCTGCCCTCGGAGGCGAAGTTCCAATCAGCTTTCACCTTCTCTTAGTCCCAGCCTTCCACCGCAGCTTGCTCTAACTCATCTATGTTACCATACCATTCCTTATTTTGAAGTATCACCCAGATTCATAATTTCCAGCTCAGTGCCCGCTAGGTTTTCGATTCGATCTATCTGGGAGGCGGCGGTCGATAATCGTCGCCAGAAAAATAGGCCGAGACGATAAGCACTTATAGCCTTCCTCCGTGTCTGCCCCTAAGTTTCAGATTAATAACGGTGACATACCTGGAGCAGAGCTAAACTCCTTGGCGGCTATGCCTAAAATTTGAAGTTCTCTCTTCTATCCAGTCCTGCAACTAGATTTCTGTGGTCTACACTACGATGGACCCCAACCTGAGCAAGATATTGTTGAATCTGGTGGGGGGCGAACCTCGCGGGGTACATTGTCTATCTCTTTAGAGATTTTCTCCCACAGCCTGCCCAACTCCTCGAGAGTTTAAACGGGCTTCAGGGTAACCAGAAGCAATGACAACTTTCTCCAGGGTGTTGTGATGTATTTGCGTGAAAGTGAGGCCCTATGTATCCAGGGCCTTCCCCTTAGCTTAGCTCCCTGTCTGGGGGATTTTCTCTGGAGTCAATCATCCTCGTGCCTTTAGAACATACATGA
>JAWWLR010000155.1:83074164-83085091 GCA_035041075.1 Acraspis erinacei | reverse complement strand
GATCACCCGCTTCTTTGGCCAACTTTTCTTTGCAGACGGTTCATGTAAAAGATTTGGCTTTTTTACCAAACGGAGAATTCTGTCAGCAATGACCTGATCATCAGAGTTTTGACTGATACTCGATGGCCGAAACGCGTTACAAAGGGCACAAACAGTTCGTACATATTCCCCAATATTCGGGATCTGACTGTTCGGAACTACATGTTGTGGCGCTTTCCATTTCTATAGAAGGCCGTTGATGGCCTCTGTAGCCCATAGTATTTATTTAACCAGTCTAGATTAGTTGGCCTCGAGACACGTATGCTGTGAGCCTTTCTTGAGGAAATGGGACATCATTGTAATGAAACCAGTCTTCCAAAAGTTGTAAAACATCCCGAAAACCTCGATCGACAACAAAAACACTATCAGAAGGTAGCCTAAATCGAAACTCAAGAGCTTCTATCTTTATAAGACCGAGTCAAAATGTTCGAATCATTAACTTTACCGACCACGAAGTATGGCCCAAAAATCTCTAGAAAGTATCCGGTTGTACTCTAAACATTGTACTGTAAACATAGGTACCGTCCGCTACAAGAATGCACACGATTTCTCCATTAAAAAATAATCATTTTCCCAAAAATCTGGTATGTTTATTAATAATATCCTCAGGAGATATATGACATACTTCCAAAAATTCTGGTACGAATGATGCCATAAGTGCATTCTGAGTTGACGCAATTGCTCGGTCTATTCTTCTTTTTGGTATTGCGTACAAAGTATATAAAAAAGATAAAAACAGTCCTGTTCGCAAATTTAATAACAGAAGAGTTGAACACGTGTAGTAAGATCTTCTACTTGTTGATATTAGGTGATCTTTCATGATCTGAGTAACAGAGTCAAACTCAATATTTGCCAGGTCTGTTAAAGTGTAATCTAATCCTTTCTTTAAAGCAAGTCTTCGCAAACCTTGAAGTAAGATAGTGGTTTTTCCAGCATACAGAATAGAAATGCCTGACTGAATTGCGATACTATTGATTGCCTGTATTTGAAAATAATCACACTGTAGGTATATCTTATAGGTTTCCGAAGTTGACGGAAAGAATAATCCTTTTTCGACAAATACATAAGTTCGAGCCTCAGCAGAAGCATGTACAAGTTTACCTTCTTTCTTTCAAGCAACACATTGCTTTCCAGAAATGATACCTCTTTCTATATGCTACAATACTGTTTCAGAAACTTATCGGTTGTATCGGTTGTATCTCTTGAATTACAAGGAGTTTTAGATACTATATAGAGGTAGTGTCTACAAACCTTTGCAGAACTTGTAATCTCGGAGTTATTGCACTCTCTTCTGAAAATCTCTACATCAGAAACAGATTGAAGAGTACACTTATCAGAAGCTATTTTTAAAAGTTTACCGCAACATTCACATTAATGATGAACTATGTTGTATTGAATTCCACAAAGCACCCTGAATGTCAATGAAGGTCGACTGTGAGAGCACTCGAACTTTAGACTGAGATTGTTCTACTGACGCTCTGAGACTCTACTTTAAGACCGCGCTTCTGATATTGAGATTGTGAAATTAAGACTGTAATACTGAAACAGACACAGAGAAAAAGAATGTACGCTCAGTTGGATGAAAAAATGATTATGATATAAATAACAGGCCACTACTATAGGTTTAAAAAATGTTGACCTCTCTACTAAACTTTGAATAAGTCACTGAAAAAAATCACTTAAGAATTCGATGGATTTTTTGCATTTTTTTTATTACCAATGTGATATGAAACACTTTTGTAAAATCAACCCTTATATTAAAAAGTAACTCCATGTGCTGCTAAAACGTATATAGAAAAACGATCTAGATGGGAATACAAACCTGAATACAAACCTGCAGACACATGCGAAAAGTTGTATACATTAACTGCTGGGATTTTTCTGCTCTTTCTTTATTCTTCAATGTCATATCAATTGCTTTTGTATAATTAATCCTTATATAAAAAAGCAACACCCTTTAATGAAAACACATGTTGAAAAAAGTCGATATCTACATCGATGAAACTTAATTATAAAATAGTATCATGGTACTTTTGGTAATTTTAAATTATTTTCTAGAATATGTCTGTATATTCAAAAAATATAATTTACCTTTTGCGATGCACCTTTTAATGCCTTCAAACAACTTCCAGCACAACAATTAATAACGAGAAAAATCCATTTTTATATAATGAACAATCTAAATTTTCAGAACAATTGAAAATTTTTGGAGATCAGATTTTTCCTAAAATATTTTTTGCAAATAGTTACTAAAACTATTTTCACGTCATATTTCACGTTAGCGGCGGTTTCCTGGGGTAGTTAGAACATGAATCCTTACCATCTTAACCAGCTAGAAAAATCAAGAAATCTAACTACATTAACCATCTACTGCCCACATTGAGATATGTGACGTGCAGTAGCCTTGTCATTTTTGAAATATGACTTTTAGACGAATGGCATTTTCTTATCGCATCGATTTATATGTTAGTCAGGAGGGCAATGAGCTGGAATTTCAGTTTGGATATACACTGCACCTTAAGAATAACATGCTTAAAAATGTCAAAAATAAAATAAAATAAATTTAAAGGTGGTAGGGGGTCAATACAATTGAATTTTCACATGTTCAAATCTTGAATAATTATTAGCATAAACACCACGAAAAATAAAGGCCAAAATGTATTTTACAACATACATGTAGATCCCCAGCATCCCTAGTCACACGAGTGCTTTTTAGGTTTTAAAATTATTTCAACTTATCTTTAAAAATAGTTTTAATAACTATGTGAAAAAATTATTTCAGATAAAGTCTGCTTTCAAACAATTTGCAATCGTTCTGAAAATTTAGATTGTTCGTTTTATAAAAATGGAATATTTTCGCTGAGTATTGTTGTTCTGGAGTATTGTTGCCTGGAATATGATTTTAATAAAAGATGTTGCAATTTTATCTTGTACATTACGGAGGTTATTTTTTAGCGATTAGAGGTAAGAACTAATTATGCTTAAAAGTACCACGTTAATATTTTATAAGTTGCATCTATATATATATAAACACTTTTCAATACGTGTTTTCATTACAGGGTGTTGATTTATTTATATAAAGGTTAATTTTACAAAAGTGATTGATTTGGCATTGGAAAGCAAAAAAAATAGCAAAAAATTCTATCCTATTCATTTTTCAAAGACTTTTTTCATTACATACGGTAATTTTTTTAAATTAGAGTTGATTTTACAAAAGCAATTCATTGCACATTGGAAAGCAAAAAAATAGGAAAAAGATCTAACCTAGTCATTTTTTTAAATTTACTGATTTGTGTAGAGGGCGCCGCTGAGTTGACGACAAGCTAGCGCCGCCCTGTTTTCTCAAAAACTAATAGAGGAAACTTGGCACATTATTGAAACCCTATTCGCTTTTGTAATACTTTCCTGTCAGGGAAATCCGTCCAAATCTCAGAGAACTGTCAGGGAAATTGGAACATTCAATCTTGTGGCCACCCTGTTAATGGATATCCAGGTCTAAAAAACTCAATATAGCCAACTGATACTCCAGATATCCTCAGCTCCCGCTGTTCGCCCGACGCTTGTAGAATTTTAATTCGAAAGCACGGGCCAATCGCTCGAGACCCCGCGCAGCGACATAGACATTAAGTCGTTCAGTATAGCATGTTTCGAGACTTAAACTCACTCAACTACTAGCAGAAGAACTCATCATCACGAAGAACCATCGACCAGACGAATCCCCTCTTCGCTATGGAGAGAATCGCTCCCTGATATCGCCCTAGATTCCTCGGCTCACTACGAGAGCCTAATCTCCTCCTCAAATATTTCCTTTCAGCTTGACAGATACTACGTGTCGTGTTCATCAAGGTTCGCCCGAAACCGTTCCACGTCCGTTACATGAACCGAGCAAACCCAGGCTATCTCATGGCACGATCAACGCGCAGTCACGTTTCTCTCCACAACCATCCATACTTGATAGTCGTCCGGCAGAATTATTGTCTGCCCCGTAAACGGTGGGTAGCCCATACCTGGACCTCAGCCCTGTATACTCTGAACCACCCTTGCCGTTCCAAACAGTGAAGCACCCTCTGTTGCCAAACAAAAAGCCTTTCCTCTGGATTAAATAAATTATTCCTGACTTTATTTTATACTTAGTATCTGTATTAACCCATGAACTGACCTCAAAGTTGCATGGTCTAATTGTTACATCAGCGTTACAAGAGGTGAGGGAGGGAAAACAAGTCATCACAAAAAAACGTTACGTGATATGTGAACGACCCCTTATACATAATTAAATGACAAAATAATCGGGAACAATGACAAATTTACTGGTAGATAATCGGGAAATGACCGGGTATTTCAAATCATCCGTTGGGTAGAGATCCTGATTAAAGGTTTCAAACGATTTCAGAGGATATCAAAAAATTTCAAAGTTTTTTTAAAAATTACTAACAAAATTTAAAGCCTAGAGAGAATGCTACGAATTTTAATACACTTTAAAGTATTTCATCAGATTTCCAAAGTTTCAATGCATTGCTTCAAAATTTAACCTGCATTATCATTTGGCGCTATTAAGGGCCTGTGAGAGTAACCTCAAAAAATAAATTTTACATTTTTTTCAAACCCAGCTTAAGTTCGCATGAAACTTGATATCACATATAAGCTCATCAATCTTTCATAAAACCGGATTAGACAACCAAAAAAATAAAGCTTGACATTTATTTCACAGAAAACAATCAAAACCTTCTGATTTTTATTGAAAGAAAAATAAATGAAAATATAAAATGATGGGTGGTCCGATTTTCCCAACAAGTCCCAGTTAGTTCCATTTTACGGTAGATCGAAACTTTCGAGAACTCAAAGCCATTTGGGAACTAGAAACTTTGGAGTAACCCGAAAATTTCGAGCTTTTTCCATATGTAATTAAAAACTAAGAGATTAATTCAATAGCATGATTTTAGCCACGATCAACCGGGGAACCGAAAACTAAACCAACACAATCTAGTGTTAGAGAATTTCGTGGACTCGGTTTATCACCAGATCTTATTATATGCCGTTCTGAAAATCCAATCGGCGATACCATTGGGGATAAAATTTCTAACTTTTGTCACGTTCGGCCAGAACAGGTATGCGCACAATATCTTCAAGCTCTTTCTTATTCATTGTATTTGCCTGTTCAAACTAGTACAGTTGTGAATTATATGGTACTGCAGTGGGATTCCGGTGCCGTGAAAAGTTTTGAATCTGAACGTAGCTCTCTCTATATCATAATGAGATAAAAATAGAGGCCGTTCGAATACCTAAATTTTCTTGACACTGGAATCCTAATGCTATCTAGTATTACGGAATTTTCCTTCTGATGCTAATCGTATGATTTCTATACCTACCTAGTTTCGCCCGCCTCGAAATTATTGAGGAGTATAATATGACGCTCTTTTCTGTCCCGGGAAACCCTTATTACAACCCAGAATCCCCCATCCAACTCTCCTGATCCATGCACTACTCCCTCAAGTCAACACATATCCTTAGAATTGTCAAACATTTTTCATCTCCAATCTTTCGTGAAGGGCTATATTAGAAAGAAATTATGACAGTCATTATTAATAATCATATGAGTGCGCAATACTAGTAAGACTCGTAGTACGAAGCATTCCGTAATAGTAGTCCTAACGATCTAGAGGTATGCACGAAACATTCCGTAATACTAGCCCTATCCTAGCTACTTCACTAGTTAATCTAACGGGAAATTCCGTAATAATAGACACTGACGTATTATTATTGTGACTAGATAGAATTACTTTATGAATACATTTTTACAGGTCATAACGATACACGATCTCTCTTCCATTTACCGGGTTCCTCTCTTAATGGAAAGTCAAGGTGTTATACGTTTTCTGAGTGAGAGATTACAGTTGAACGTTGGAATTCAACAACCACGTAATTTCATGCGTAAATGGCGTGATCTCGCCGAACGAATTGAACACCTGAGGAAAGAAGCTGTAATAGCTTTAGTTGGAAAATACACAAAGCTTGAAGATTCATACGCTTCTGTGACAAAAGCAATGCAACATGCTTCTGTGCAAGTAGGATACAAGTTAAAGTTAAAGGTATGTGATGAAACTTACTAGAATGCGTTTTACTGATTGAGTGCTGTATGTATTGTAAACCTTTTCCTGTTTATTTCAGTACATTGAAGCCTGCAATTTAGAAACGACGAAATTGCAATCAGACCCCGTAATATATTATGAAGCATGGCAACAGCTGTGCAAAAGCGAGTGAGGATTCCTTTAAAAATATAAAGTATACTATTTCACGTACAATTGATGGGTTATTTAAGAAGTTTCGCAAGGCTGATATCAATTCATAACACCTTTTCTAAAAAACTGTCAAATACGAATTGTTTTTTATGATATAAGCGAGTCAGGAACGGTTTATTTTGACGTATCAAATTGGTTTTGAGCCTTCGAAATTTAATAGGTTTTTTTATAATTTAGTGGTGTCATAGTTCCGGGAGGTTTTGCAAAAAGAGGAATGGAAGGCAAAATAAAAGCATGTAAATGGTGCCGAACAAACAACACGCCGTTCCTTGGCATATGCTTGGGAATGCAAGCCGCAGTCATAGAATTCGCGCGTGATGTATTACATCTAAGTAACGCTAATAGTACCGAAATTGATAATGAGACCGAGAATCCTCTTGTCATCGATATGCCAGAGCACAATCAAGGACAAATGGGTGGGACAATGAGACTAGGAAAAAGACGGACTCGTTTCACCGGAGGAAATTCTGTTATAAGTACACATCTTCTTAGAGCTAATAATTAAAATATTTTAGGTGTAAAACTACTAAGAAAACATTAGTGTAGGTCATTCTGATACTATGCACTTGGCTGTGCAGCATTAAGTGAATTTTTAGGTTTAAAAATATTATGTTTCGTTTTGCAGAGCAATTGTATGGCAACAAAGATAGCGTGGAAGAACGTCATCGTCATCGATATGAAATCAATCCAAAATATGTTTGTGATTTACAAGCTGTTGGCATGAAGTTTGTCGGTGAGCGTCGTTTTATTGTAGATCATTTGGAATAATGTTGCGAAGGTGCAATAGAGTTGCACGACTAACTGAATTTTCCATTACAGGTCACGAAGAACAATCAGAGAGAATGGAAATCGTCGAACTGGAAGGGCACTGCTACTATGTTGCTACGCAGTATCATCCAGAATATTTATCCCGACCTCTAAAACCTTCTCCGCCGTTCTTAGGATTAATACTAGCTAGTGTAGGAAAGTTGAAATCCTACTTATCCAGGGGTTGTAGACTTTCTCCGGCACAATTAAGCGACAAGAATTCTGGTATTAATTTTTTTTAAACAGTTACAACCGATTTGAGCAAAAAAACTTCCAATCCAGCTGTTCCATGCTCTAAACAAATTCTATAGAGTAGAGTCGAGTATCGACTTCATTCCGCACATCTGGCTTATTTTTACACCAGAATTAACTTATGTATATTTTGCAGATGATGATTATCCTGTTGAATCTACAAACAGCTTGAAAGTAGTGAGCAGTACAAAAGTAATCAATGGAAACGTATCTGGCTCCGATTAACGTTTCTAAGTTTTAGATGGAATCAAAGTTGGTTGTAAATACAACGAATTTTTAACGGCTGGAGCTAAAAACAACATTTAAAGACATCAATTTACAACCTAGCTGGTACAGCATAATCTGACGGTGGAGTATTACCAAAGAAATTACCACATCGATGCCGTAAGGTGTGTTTAAAACATCTAGTGGTATATAATCTTACAGAAAATCTCATTTTGCCTCTGAATCTTAATTACATTTATATGCCCCTCTTATTACAAACCTCCAAACTCGTTAGTATAACGATACAGACCAGAGGCTCTTAACATAACTGAATAAATGCATGGCTACATTTCAGATTATTCTCATGTCCTTTTTAACAACACTTCATTTCCTCAACTCAACTATCGAATTCGATAATAATCAATAATCGATTCTGATTCTCTTCTAACTTATAATAATATGAAGGGGAAATAAAGAAGCCGTGATTCTATAGTTTTTTGGTGGGACAAGTCTCCATGTCTCGTTTAATCGCTTTTTTATGCAATTAAGGTCTGGGATACAATGCAAGGATATAATATATTTTGCCAGAGAGTGTGGATGACTCTGGCCGCTTGGGTTTGGTCGATGTTGAAGGGCCTCCTCATCCTTAGACGAAAGATATTATACCCTCTTATTGCATCTAGGTGCTCAAATTATCCGAAATATTGTACAGCCCATTTATCTATACGGCAATCATGAAGTATTATAAGGACTCAAGCATTCCGGAAGTAATCTCCAAGTATAAAGCTGTGTAAAATTTGGGCTTGGCTACAATCAACACCCTTAATCGATAAAAATTGGAAATATTACGGATAAAACTCGCGTTATGACTTACAGAAAACCTTTTCACATATCGCGTTAATTGGCGTGTAGGTATTATTAAATATATGCCGTTAGAAATAATATTTTGTTCATTTTGAAATTAATATTTTGCAATAGAGCGTACATTATCAAATTATCTTGAATTTAGAATTTATCAAAAAGATTAATTTTCTTATTCCAGATATAGATTACCTTAATTGATCAACCATTGAGGCACTGCTTTCAACCGGATGTCGCCTTGTGTACCTCTTCTAATATTGCCTGCTGCTTAGTTTTATAAGATACAAACTATAGTCTCGTGCCAACTCTCATTTTACTTATTAGAGAATTTTCCAATTTTACGTTTCTCTTTATATTTACTCATTTTTATTCTGCTTCTTATTCAATGCGTATTAACATTTTTCAAATAGGAATACAAAACAAAATAGAATATATAATTTTTTAAACTAATATATCTAATGTTTGAAACGACAATGTATATAGCATGTAAACAAGTTTGTGTAAACGACCGATCATTATGACTTTGGAATACAATGTTTTGCTCATTTTAACAGGCTGGCCGCCTGTTAATGTATCCATGTATACATGAAATATATCGAATTTTAAATTATTATCCTTAATAAGTTATTTAAAATTCCACTTACACAAATTGTTTGACTTTTTCGAGTTTTTTTGAATCTCCGACTTCCCCTGGTTTCCAGGTTTTCCCTGACCTGCGGCCATTCTGTGCGATTATCTTTAGTTTTTAAAATATGTATCTAATAATGATATAAACAATTACTTTTATAAAATCAATGTCTTTCTTATCACACTTCTTAAAGAATTAATATTTTTATAAACCATCTTTGTTTTGATCCTAATATGGCTAATAATGTCTTGATCTGCCAACTTTACAATACAGTATGGCAAATATTATAATTTTCTCCCATATTCTATAAAGCATCATAAATTCTTTCATCGGTAAGGAATACAATATGGGCACCATAATAGTTAAATATGAATATTGCAGTTTTCAACTATGTTTAATGTAAATTTTGTGGCCTGTATGATTTAAAACAAACGATAAAAATGTAAAGATGCAAGATATGGAAAAATTAGGAGATATGGAGCAATTATGGTCGGATTTGAGAGCAGTAGGATCGGTCATATTTATTTTTGTTCTGCAATTCTTAACAAAAAAAAGGTTGAACATAAAAATGAGATTTTTTATGTTTTGTCCCGGACTGGTTCATCGGACTCGTCAGTATCACAATGTGAATCACTCCTGCCCAAGACCAGACCTGCCCAGCAAGGGGAAATTCCCACCAGGAACACATGTTTATCGTGTACCACTATTTCGGCTGGAGAGCGAGGGTGGTGGTAGACGCGTGCGAGATGCTCTCCTCTCCGACCCAAGCAGCACCGCAGATACGAAATTTCTGTCAGGGTGCTTGGGGCGACTAACTTTTCAATATAAATTTGTAATAATGACATTGTGCAGGGTGTTAATAAATTGTTATACTGCAAAAAGTATAAACAAAATTAATCTACATTATACACACGATGTAAAAAACGGTGATACTAAAATATTCAATAATGTGCATTTCTACAACAAAGATAAACTTTGTACAATTCTCTTTTTAATTATATTTATTGTCACTGAATGTAAAAAATACAAAAAAATTAAAACTCTAGTCACTATTGAAAATTTATATTGAAAATTTAGTCACCCTCGTTCTCGAGCCGAAATAGTGGTACACGATAAACATGTGTTCCTCGCGGGAATTTCCCCTTGCTGGGCAGGTCTGCTCTACACTGTCCAGTCATGCTGCCTTAATCCTTTTCAACTTCCTTTTTTCCTACAATTTATTTCAATCGTATTCAAGTTTAATACGTTTAGAAATTCGTTAGTTAAACATTCAAAAATACAAAGTAATTTATGAGATTTTCGCGCAATCGGTTTAAATCTAAAAAGGCTTTTTCCTCGATTTCACAGTATCAAAGTGGTCAATACCTTATCTAAATCAATTTTACGTGCCCTCTGATTCTCAATGGACAGTAATGATAAGTTACTAAGTCTTTCTGGTCTCATCGGGCTTTTCAAGTAGTTTTTAATTAACTTCAACTTGAAGAATGTTCGTTCAGCTTGTGCTGTTGTAACTGGGACAGTAAAAAACATGAGAAGAGCTGTACAAACATCCGGATAGCTTGAAGACAATGACGCACTCTTAATGATTAAAAAATGAGCCAACTCTTTAACATCTTTCATGAGATTGATCTCATCTAGAAATGTCGATCTAACAGAAAGCACTTGAGTAGAAAAGGAAGATGACACATCGTCCGAAAATTGCTTGCAGAACGCGTCAGCTTTTTGTTCCAAATCCTTTGTCTATTCATTTGAAATACTTTTTAAGATTGCCTTCGGTTCAAACTGGGCCGGTTATAACTGCAAAAATTTTCGTTTGTTCAACATTATACTATTTTCTTGA
>JAWWLR010000155.1:83048847-83059668 GCA_035041075.1 Acraspis erinacei | reverse complement strand
TCCTCACACAAAGCCCCTCCCCCGCCGAGTGAGTCACGCCTACCCCGAAAGGGAAACGGCTTAATGGTGTAATAATATTTACAAGAATTGAGAGCATTTTCAAAGATTAAAAATTTGTTACATGAATTTAAATATTTTAAGGCATTTCAAGGAATTTCATGGAATTTCCAGAGATTTTATAATATTTTATTTAAATGGTAAAGTATTTATTCACTATAATTAAGGAATTTTAAATTCTCACAATGATTTTAACAGTTTTTTTTGTCATTTTAATTTTTTCTGAAAAAACACCTTCTCCTCTCGCTCCGCAAAGAATCGGACCACAGAATTTTCGATTGCCATTGGAGGCTTTCCCATTAAGCTGCTCGAGATCGAGGGAAGAATTCTTTTTCAGTAATACACACATTTATTATGCCAGGTGTTACAAATCAAATATTTTTAAGGAATCAATATTATCATCAGAGAATGACAGCATTTCTTAACCTCTTTATAGACTATATGGAACTTTAAATTAAATTTGTTTAAATTAAGCAGCTTATTGGGAAAGTACCCGACGAGCAATCGGTAAGTCTGTAGTTCGATTCCCAGGGAAGCGAAAGGAGAAGATCTTTATTTCAGAAAAAAATTTAATTAAAAAAAATTTAATTCATAGCTTCATCTAGTGTTTAGAGACTTTAAGACAAACGATTATTCTCTTATTATAATACAGATTCTTTCAAAAAATTTATAGAGCTTTTTAAGAATTATGGAGATTTTAGAATACATCTTTCTCCTTGCAAGGCCAGCTAATGGTGGCTCCATTGTACTTGAATACGTATCCACTGTTAGACTTCCTGTAAATTTAGTTGTGTGCCCAACCTGCATCTGCGTAGCCCATCAATGAATCACCCTCTTCACTGTTTCGCCAAGAAATTCCCTGGATCACCAAGCTTTATTTTTTAATCCTTGGTGCCCTTAAGATACCTTGCGACTCTTTTTGCAGCATTACAATCAGTTTGAGATGCGCCTACATTATGCTGGCTCAGGATTGAGATGCTTCCTGCAATCTCAAGCCTTGTATTAACTATGATTTAATGAAGTTTTCCCATGAGTCTTTGATAGGAATTATGATCTTCCATCAGTTCTCCATTTTCTCTAGTTTTAACGTAGCCGGTATCAAATGGAATTCTTTGTATTTTTGCTTTCTGTAAACCAGTTTTTCTTAAAATTTTCTCATTGTATTGTGACGGATTGAGAGAAAAAATTCCATCAGCACCTTGGTCGATCTGGATTCCAAGGTACTGCTTTAACTTTCCTAAGTTGGTTAATTGTAAAAGCTCTCCTATATCTTGTCCGGTTTGAACAATTAGATCCTTGTCTCTCCTCGCGAGTATTAAATCTTCCACGTATTTGATTAAATATAATTAGTCCTTCTGAGTTTCTTTAAAGAAATGACAAGGTTCTGCTTTTCCTTCAGTAAATCCCAGATCCTGTAATATCATATTTAGTTTCTCTTTCCTGGTAATTGCTGCTTGTTTTAGGCTATAAAGAGATTTATTTAGTTTGCATACAAAATGTTCTTTATCCTGGACTTTAAAACCCTCTGGTTTCTTCATTAAAAGATTTTCTTTTGAATCTGCACTCAAGAATGCACTCTTAATATCATAATGTTCCACCGGTAATTTGTCTTAACCTACGATGATCAGCAGCGTCCGGAAGATAGTTGCTCTCACGACAGGTGCGAAGACTTCCTCGTAGTCAACTCCGAACTTTTGTGAGAATCCTTGGGCTACGATCCTTGCTTTGTGTTTTGTCACATCACCTTCACTACTTGTTTTTAATTTACACACCCATTTGCAATCACTCACCTTTGCACCAGCAGACGGCTCTATTAAAGTCCATGTTTGATTTTTCTGTAATGACTCCAACTCTTCTTCCGTTGCTGCTCTCCTTTCGGAACTAGTCGATGACTTTACAGCTTCTTTTAGCTCTTCGCTTCTTCATCTGCTGCAAATCCGACACACTTGCTAGGTACCTTTGAGGTGGGATCCCCAAGTTGTTTTTGCTAGAGTGCATGAATGGAAATTGGGGGCGTTCCTCCGTTTCTTCGCTATCCTCCGATGATGAATTCCTTTGATCAATGGAACTTGATGCATCCTCAAATTCACTGGAATCATTATTTTGAATTTCCTCGATGTTCTGCTTTAGCTCTTCTTCTCATCCTTCATTAACTTCCGACACTTCATTCGGTATATCAACGCTTACTTCATTTATTTTATCCTTAGTGATTATTTCGTTCCTCTGATTTACTTCTTTATCGTCTTTGATGTCCTTGAATACAATATCTCGACTAATTTTGATCGATTAACATGCATCTTGCCATTTCACACACTGAACAGTTTTTTCTTTTCATTACACCCATTTTGCTGTGGTGTGTAAGCGACAGTGTACTGAATACGAATCCCTTCCTTTCTTAAAGAATCTTTCAGATCATTAATTATATATTCCCTTCCTTGATCTGATATGATTATTTTAGGCTTTTTCTGGAATTGTATCTTTCTAGATTCTACAAATCCTTTAATTAGGGACTTTGCTTGACTCTTGTATTCCATTAAATGCACGTTCTAAATCTACTGTAGTCATCGATTATCGTAAGAATGTACCTCTTCTTACCAGGAGTGGCGGTTTTCATGGTTCCGAAAACATCTGTATGAATGAGATCCAACGTTTCCATTGTCTTGCGTTCCTAAACTTGTGGAAATAGTTTTCGGGTTAGCTTCCCTTTTACGCAACACTCGCACCTAATTCTTATACCACAATCCTTGATCATGAAACCTGTAGCAAGTTCTCTATTTTCGAGTTCATTGATTGCTTCAATGTATTGATGTCCGAAACTTTTGAGCTATTGATGTTGATAATATTCATTGTGTAAATCTTTAGTTTCGGATAAATATGCTGCTCCTGTAGTTACCATTCCGTAGAAGTTATATCCACCAGCCCTTCTGACGGCGATTGTCTTTGTTACAGAAATTATCTCGTAGTTACTGTCATTGAACATCACATGGGGTCCCTTTTGAGTGATTTTTCGTAAAGAAAGTAAACTGCTGTCGAAGGATGGCACGTAGAGCACATCTTGCAGTTCAACCATGAACTTCATAAAGTATTCATTTACACAATTTAGTACACCATTTCCCAAAACTAGGACCTTTAGTTTATTGTAACTCTCAGCCAAGATAAAAGTAGGATTAAGTGGTTGGAATTCCTTTAAAAAATCCCGGCTATTCGTCATGTGGTTCGATGCGCCCGAATCCAAAAACCAGTCGCCTGACTCTTCGTGTTCCTCTGCTGTGAAACAGATGTTTGCCTTATTTTCTGAGCTGTGCTCTTTACTTTCTCCTTCTTTTTGGCTTCCAGTATTTTTATGTTCTGCATTCCTATTTCTGATGGCCTGGCTTTTCACAGAAAATAAAACATTTCGTCTACTGGACCGAATTGTATTTACTGCTTGATACTTTCATCGTTGTTTCGCTCGAAGAATTTTCTGTCTCTTTTTCTTTGCTTTTTCTGTATTCTTCTAGAAGTCTTACTTTATTAAAAGTTATTGTAATTTCTTCGGTTCTTGATTCAAGTGCCGTAACGAACGTTTCACAAAAAGGTGGTAACCTATTCAGGATCATTGAAACGAATTGATCTTTATCCAGGACTTTTCCGATTGCTGCAAGTTTTTTTCGCGATACCCGCCTTCTGATAACGTTTGATTTCACAAACGCTTTAAATAATACCTTTTTCCGTTTGCATTTGCCTTCTCGCAATAATCGTTTAATGCTGTTCAAGCTTCGAGAGCAGTCTTCGAGTTTCTCACATGTGTGAGCTGATCGTTTTTCACGAGTAAGATTATTTTTGCTCGAGCCTTAGCGTCCTTTTTCTTCCAATTCTGGACTTCAGTATCTGGCGTCGCTGGCGCTTCCTCGGTGATAACCTGCCATAAATCTTACGCTGTAAGCAACATTTCCAGCTTGCACTTCCATATTTGGAAATTTTCCTTGTTAACTTTATTTTTCACTTATTCACTTCTTTGTTTGTCATCGTTCAATTTCACTTCTCACTCTTCACTTTAACTGTACCTTTACACCAATATCACCCAATGCTTTTGATTCACTTTAGATTTTATTTAGTCGCTTTAGTTCTTCTTTATTACTCTTAAACGGATTTGTCCACCGACATCACTTATTGATGTTTAATGCTATATCTGGGCACCTGGGCCCATAACCTGTTTGCAATGTGCAGATTATTAAACACTAAATAAATGTAAATACGAATAATTGGGAATAGAAGAATAGGGTTTGACACACAAACACTCACAAGTGAAGAACACCACTTTATGCTAAATGAAACATAGGTTTATTCAAGTAAATGGACATACACTTTAAATTGGGAAATTGATATGGAGTATAGATTATAGAACAATTAAAATTTTTCTTCCACGCTCAAATTCTAAATTTGTTAAAATATTCGTTGTTGGTCTAATCAAGTTTTTATCATTTAAGAAAGGAAAAGAAGTAATTTCTTGAGTAGAATATTGTTTTTTTACTGGAATTAAATTTTTTTGGTTCAGATTGGTATTTTTTGGTTCAAAATTAAAATTTTGTATTGGAAATTCAACTGCTTTGGTAGATCATTCGCCTTTTTCGTTTTTAAATATATATACTATTTGCAAAGATTATAATAAAAATTAAATTTCAACACTAAAATCCGAACGGAAATCAAAGTGAGAAAAATATATGGATGCAAAGATCTAAAAGCCTCAATAAAGATTAGAAAAATGATTTAAAAATTCTGGCGTCAATATCATTATAAGTAGATATTGAAACAGGTGGATAACTGTTTTAAATAAACTGGCATCACTGATAAGATAACGAATAGTATATAAATCAAAGAAATTCTTTAATTTTGCTCTTATACAAATTCTTCAAGTTAGCGTTCCTTAAGTCAAGATAATGAGGATTGACGCAGCCATTCTGTGCTTCATGATAGTGGTATTTCCTAAACCACTTCGTAAGTATTATAATATTTATAATTTTTAATTTATTTTTAATAGCCACGGATGTTTTTCGATGTTAGCTACTATTCTTCAGTATTCTCCACCGTTATCGATATTTTCATTTTTTCGAAAAAATGCTTTTTCTCTCTTTTTATAATTTCGAAATCTTTTTTCTCTTAATTTCTGAAAAGTTCTCAAAAATTATGGTTTATTCAAAAACACATTTTTAAAGACAAAATACCTATCAAAAAGTGGAAAATGTTCTTTTGGTAGATTTTCTAAAGGAGAAACTACATTAGGATGGCACAAATTGGAAAATTCTTTTACTGTAATTTCTATGCTCTCCCTTTTCTTCGAATAAAAAAAAATTGCTTTGAAAAAATGTATATTTAGTGGTTGCGCCAACCCCATGAAGATATTGTATAAATTTAATACGGAAATGTCAATATTAGACGTATCAAGATGTCCCTCAATATTTATTTCCACAATTAGCCATAAAATACAAATCCAAAATTTCATTTGGAATTTTCTCCCCATGAAACGGTTTTTCCAGGTACCCATACCTACCCCTTGAGGGGAAAATCGGATTCTTAGAAGAGGGTTATAGAAATGAAAATTGAATAGTGAAAATTGAGAAAGTTTTATCAGAAAAGTGATTTCCTAATATTTTAAAATATATGAAACTATAAAAATCTCTTTCTGCATTACGTAGTTAATAATTAAAACCTTGAAAATATAAACTTTGTCCCAAAAAAACGATATTTCTCTCAATTATTCTATAATTTTTTAAGAACTAATACTAATACTACGGCGTAGAACAGAAAATCCTTGGACTGAAGTCTCTTATCATTCAAGATTGAGGGAAAGTCAAATATTTGCTGAATAGAATTTTTTCTTTAGAAACTAATTTACGCATTTACTTTTTATCCTATCCCAATAAATTTGCGATAAGAACGAGAAATTACGATTAAAAAGAATTTCAAGAAAAAATGAAATTTTTTTGTGTATTATATTATTCATAAGTATATAAATTTATTTTAAATGAATAATACACTATTTTATTAATGAACATTTTTCGTGTAAAAAAATTAAATTCGCATAAACACTAAATTTTGCATCTGCCTGTGAAAAATAGTAAAAAATCTTTAATAGTTTATCAAGTTGATGTAAACGCTTAAAGATCTTAAATAAATTTTTAAATATTTTTAAATGTTAGGTTCCGCTTTAACTCATTAGGTTAATGAGAAACTGAAAAAATTAATTATCAACTTAATATTTAAATAACAGAAATCTAAAGAAGCTTCTGAAACATTGTTGTAAATTCCTTTTTTTTGGTACGAAATTCATAGTTTTTATTAAAATTTCTGTTTATGGAAAATAAATTTGTTGTCACTTAAAATTTAACTATTCCAATTTTTGAAGAAAATTCATCCGCGTTAGTTAAAATTTACTTTTCAATTTTAGAAATTTTTGTTCAAAGATAATGCTTTGATATTAAAAATTGAACTCTTTGGTGAAAAATTAATTTTTTTGTTTGTTAAGAAAGTATCTAGTTAGTTAAAAATTATCTACTATGGTTGAGGATTCAACTATTTTGTTAAAATTTTGTATTTTTTTTTCTTCATAATTTAAATGTTGAATTTTTGGTTAAAATTTTTTTTAGTTGATAATTTCAATGCTTGGTTGAAAATTTAACTCATTTTGTCACCAACATTTTTTTTTGAGTTAGTATCCATTTCTTTGGCTAAAAATTAATCTGATTGACTAAAATTTTCATTACTTTGAAATAAATTTTGTTTTAACTTAAAATTTAACAATTCCAGTTTTTATGGAAAATCGACCCGTTTTATTAAAAAATATATATATATTTTTTTATTTTAGAAATTCTTAATTTTTTGTTGCAAAATAATAGTTTTAAGTTGAAAATTTAATTCTTTACTGAGAAATTAATCTTTTTTGCTTACAATTGTAACTTGTTAGTTAAAAACTATCGATTGTGGTTAAAGATTGAACTATTTCGTTAAAAATTAGTTTTTTTGTTGTTGTTTCAAATATCTATTTTTTGTACATTTACGTATTGCATTTTTGATTAAATTTGTTTTCTTTTGATAATTCCACTAATTGAGTAAAAATTTACGCCCTTAGTCAAAAATATATTTTTTAATTGAGATTTACCTTTTCAGTGTAAAATTTAACTGTTTTAAATGAAAATTTGTGTTTCTGTGTTAAGAATGATATTTTTTAAACTGAAAATGACACTATTTCATTTTGAGTAGCAAATTAATAATTTTGGTACGAAAATTCATATTTTTTTAGTTTGATCTTTTTGCCAAAAAAAATTAATTTTTGTTTAACGATATTTTATTTTACCAAAAATTTAAACCAGTTTACTTTAATAGAAAATCGATACTTTTTAGTTAAAATTTCGCCTTTTTTGTTCGAAAATTTCTTTGTTTTGATGGAAGTTAGATTTTTTGTGTAAAACTGTTAATTTTTGTTTTAAAATGATCTATTTTGGTTAAGGATTCCACTATTTTGTTGAAAATTCGTAGCTTTTATTTAAAAAATTTCTTTTCATTAGATAATTACACTACTAGATTCAAATTTTACCTACTTTGTTAACAAATATTTTCTTTTTGATTGAAGATTCTTCTTTTGGGTTAAAAATGATATTGATCTTTTTTATTTGAAATTATTTTTATTTGAAATGATGTTTTTTTTTAAATCTCGTACTTTTGGTCGAAAAATTTGTGTTTTTGGTAAAAAATGCAATCATTTGGTTAACTTTAAACTGCTCTGATTAAAGATTGAACTATTTTGTGAAAATTGTTATCTTTTTGTAGTTATTGAAAATTTAACTAGTCTAATTTTTTTTGAAAAATAATAATTTCAGTGCAACATTCATATATTGTGTTGCAAATTTAAACTTATCTGTATTAAATAAAAAAATGGTTGAAAAATTTGAAGAAAAAAAAATACATAATATAGGGGCGTGGGGGGTGTTGAGCACAATTTGTGACTACTTGTTTCATTCGATGGGGGTTGGGGCGAGGGGTAAATTTTGTATGTAATTAATAATTTTTTAAATAAAACAATTAATCTTCCACTAATATTTTCCTTTTGCAGAATCATTTTCGGGATTTGGAAGGTTGCTGAAAAGAAAGTCAGTGTTTCCTCAACTTTCTGCTCGTCTTTACCGAAGTTTTAAAAACGAAGGTCGCAATATCGAATTACGTGACGGCGTTTGGAAAGTTGGAATAATGTACGAATTGGGTCATCAGTTCGTCATTGGATTTATGGAAAATGGAGGAGAAGAAGAAATTCTGTGTCCATTTTTGCATCCTAGAACTGATCTTAGTAGTAAATTGGGAAAAATTAAAATACGTGTTGATGTTGACCATGCGAACGTGTATTATCCCATATACGAGACGGATCCCCTGGATAAAATGTTCTTCAAGAACTACCCAAGCGGGCTAAAACGTGAATTTGAGATAAAAACTGTCAAGTCTCTACCCCTTGTCCCGAACCAACTTACAAACAGTCGCATTACTCCGAAAGGTTCTAGTCCTTGATTTAAATCTTGATCCTCTTAAAGAAGACTTTAATTTTTAAGGCTGCAATTAATCACACTTAGCCAGGTTATTAGGGTTGCCGCAATTGAAAAGGTCGTTTTTCACCAGAAATTGCTGTATAAGCTGCGACGGATACGCGGGTTCGTCTTCGTATGGAAAGACCCAGTAACCATTTTTCTACAGGTCCGGCCATTCCTTTTTCTATTGCATCACGTTATCGCTTCAGAAAATATTGTTGCGTCGAAACGGCGTTAGATTTTTTTTTACCAGAAATTGCTGAATACGCTGCGAAGGATAGGTAGGTGTGTTTTCGTAGTGAACGGCCCAGTCGCGACTTCTTTACATATCAGGTCGTTCCCTTCTTCCAGCGTCACGTAATCGCTTCAAAAAATGTCGTAGCTACTTATCGGTCATAGGTCTTTTTTCACCAGAAATTACTGAATAAGCTGCGACGGATAGTCGCAATGAAAGACGCAGTCGCTGTAATCCGGGTCGATGCCAAAAAGTTACGAATACTTTTGTTTTATACATGGGACATTATTATGTCATTAGATTATTCTTAAAGAATTTATTTTTTAGAATTAATTGACCCAAAAATTATGAATAGAGATAAAGATTTTTATTCAAAAGTTGCTTAATTACACGCTTAAAATTATTTTATTGAAGTTTTGATTCCACTCGGTAACATTTATATTCCACCAAATTCGGTAATACATTTTTAAGAGTTCCTTAGATAAATAGAAGAAAAATAAAAATTGCGATAAAAAATAAAACTGAAAGCAACACAAATTTTAATTAAGGTTAAAAAATTATTTTATAACTGGTTTAGTTAATTCTTCGAAAAATGTATCTTTAATTTTATTGATATTGTATATTCTGCACATGTACGCACAAAATTTGCTGTAAAAAATTTGTTGAGGCATACTGTAATTAACATAATAAATGATTTGAAGATTGAAACGTTCATTTTTTTTCTTTTTTTAAAATTAATTTTACCAACTGAAATTTCGAGTTTAGGTGTCATCATTTTATTTTTAAATTCATCTGTATAAACTTAAATTATTCCAATTGAAAAGTCCACATTATTTTGATAATTCATCTTTTTTAGTTAAAAATGTTATTATTTCGTTTACAATTCAACTTTTATGTTGAAAACTCATATTTTTGGAGATAAAGTTTAATTATTTGGTGGAGAATTCGTCTTTTGGTTTTTAATTCGTAAGTGTTTCAACAATTAAAAAATGGACAGAGTATTCAAAAGGTACTATCGAAATCAAGAAAAAAATATTATAAATAAAATTTTTAAGGTAAAATTCAAACGGAAATTAAAGTAAAGAAAGGAGTAATTAATATAAAATGAATTATAATTATATAATATAATTATGAGCAGTTTATTTTTGAAATCGAAATGAAATTATAAGAAAGTGATTAGCATTCAACATTTTTGCATTTAAAATTAAATGTTTTTTCGTAAAAATATCAATTATTAATATATTTTTTAAACTCAACTAATTAGTTAAAAGTTCAAGTACATTATTAAAAGCACATTCTTGTTGAATATACCCTATTTTTCTTAAGAATTAATCTTTTTAGTAGAAAATTTGAATATTTTGTTAAAAAATTATTTTTATTTCGTTTTACTGGAAATGTAACTGTATGAATTTTGGTTGAAAAATGATATTTTGTAGTTGAAATTTCCACTTTTTGTTTAAAAATTTATTTTCTTTGGTTAACAATAAACTCCTTTAGAAAAAGTTAATCTTTTTAGCTTGAAAATTTTACTATTATTTAAAAATTGTTCAGGTTTCAGTTCAAAATGAATTTTTAACTGGTAACATAACCACTCCACTTTTGGCGAAACAATTATATTTTAGTTGAAGATTAATCTATTTGGTGGTAAATTAATATATTTTGTTAAAATTATGAATTTTTTAAAGAAAATTAATCCTCTTGGTAGTATGTTCATATTTTCGGTTTAAAATTCTAAAATTACCAATTTCCAAATATTGATGATTTAAAAAAAGAATTTAAAGTTTAACAATATTTTGTTAGAATATTTCAAGAAGTAGCGGCAGTCTATCACTCCGTTAAGGATTTTAAAGAGATTTCACAATATTCTTCTTTATTCATAAATTCTTATATCTATTTCCTTAACTCTATTTCCTCTGATAGCGCAATTTATAACATTTTAGCAAACGAGTAAGCGAGTGAGCGGTCGAAATCGAGAGT
>JAWWLR010000155.1:82760546-82771593 GCA_035041075.1 Acraspis erinacei | reverse complement strand
TCTCCTTCCTGACAATATAGTTCGGCGTATTCCTTGCTAATCCCAGTGTCCAATTTACATACCTATTCTGTATCCTATTCACCTCTTTACTTACCTTGCACCCCCACACCTCTACTCTGTAAAATAAGACACTCATCACTAGCGAATCAAACAATTTCATTCTCCTTACAAAATCATCTGCGAACAGCCTCATCCCAGACCCCACACGCGCCTCATCACCACATTTGCTCTTCTCATTTTCTCTTTTATATGCCCATGCACTCCCCCATTCCTCCGAAACAGGAAGCCCAGGTACACAAACTGTGTCACCTCCAGTACCGCTTTTCCCTTCCACCTCCGCTCGCCTCCCTTATCTGTCCCACCTTCTTTCCTGAACACCATAACATTCAAATTATCCGCATTTAACTCAAACCTATTTTTGTCCAAGTATCTTCTCAACCTTTTCGTCACCTCATTTAAAGCCTCTTCGTTTTTTGTTAGCAGCACTATGTCATCTGCGTATGCGAGTGACCATATCATTAGCCCTCCTACCCTAACTCCTCCTACCACTCCGGACGCTAACTTACTTTCCATATCTGGGATTAAAATTGCAAACAGCGTTGGTCTAAGCGGGCACCCTTGCATCAACCCCCTATCCATCCAGAAAACTTCACAGATTCCCTTCCCTCCTTATAGCCTTGTAGTATATGCAGCTCCGGAATAATACACTTTTGGAGTACGCAAACATCGTTATCATCATTGAACAGGGGAAGATTGATCGTACTGTGGCATAGTTTTGCAGCTTTTTTATCGTTTCCAGAAAATTGGAAAAGTGGTCAGCAAATTGAGATTTTAATTTTGAAAAACCTACCTAAAAACCTTACCCAATCCGATGTACTTCTCATATTCTTCTCTCAAATTTTCTCCATTATCTCTAAGTTTCGAAAGATTCACCAAACAATAGGGTCAAGGATACGTTGCTGTTGCCGTTTGTTGCCCGTTAATAATAAGCAATAACTTGAAATCAGAAACAAATCTTGGCAGGAAATATTATTAAAGTTCGTCAGCTCGAATTACACCATCAGATTATCATATGTCTCTTTTATTTCGGGCACTATGCAAATTACCAAAAGTCTTGGAACGTTGGTCAATTTTCCTTTCCTTGCTGTAGTCCCACCTGTTGCATACATTTTTCTCTTCTTTTCCGGTACCCAGTATTCTTCTGCATCATCACCTTCTATATCCATCTCGAGAATATCATCGTGTTTTCATGAGTAATTTTCTGGGATAATACTCATTCAAATTTTGAAAAATCCTGGCCCCCCCCTCGACCATGGTTTTAAGGGTATATCAAATTCATAAAATCCACCAGTATACAAATCTTGTAAGGCTTTCGCTCTATCTCAGAGCGTTTTTATTGCATGACTTGTTACAGCTTTTCTACCTGCAGTGTTTTGTATAAAATTAGATAACTTTTTCATTCCATTCATCGATGTTCCTGCGTTAACTTGATAATTATCTCATTTCTCTATATCAAAGACAATCTCTTTAGAAGCACTGGGGTTCATAATCACTTTGGTTTTCTTTCCTTTTGAATTTGACAGACTCATTTCAACATCACTACTCGCATCTATGCACTCAAGCTTCTGTCTCAAAATATTACTAACGACGTGATTTCTCTCAGTCTCGGATAATTTTTGCCTTATAATATTCGTGATATTATCAACAACATCAGTTTTTGAATAACATTGACGATTCAGACCCTTACCAATTTTTTGAAAACAGGTCACACAATACTTATTAATGGCATCTTCTTTTGTTTTGTTATCTTTTTCTGTTGTTGCTGGCAAGCTTTCCACTGTCGAGCAACTATAAAGGCAATTTTTTGGTGTTATTTTATTACAAATTTGGCGCTTTTTACACGTCTGTATGAATTGCTGCTTAATTAACGTCTCATATTTCTAAGGTACTGAAAAACATTCCAAAATTTTGGTTCCCCGATTCAGCAACCCCAAAATTTTGAAAATTTTGAAATTATGACACGGTGTACAAACTAGAGCTTGCTCTCGCCGCCCCCAAAAGGCGAACCACTTGATGAAAATGAAGAATTAACAAAAAATTGGGTTTTCTCGAAGAGGGGATCAGCTGTGATTTTCTGGGCAACGGGAAATGATTGCCAAGGCGTCGAGAATCACCCCCCATTTGCAGTTTTTGTCGGGATTTTCTTTTCATAATCCTGCCTTCAAGCTCAGCGTATACTCGTTACTAATTTCAGTTAGTAATGTTTTAGTAGACATTTTAGCCATCTTTAACACTAACTGATTTGTCAAACTAATAAAAGTAGGCGGCGTAACTATGTTATTTGTTCCATCACCTCTGTTTCAGTAGATTACAGCGCAATATTTTTACATAATTGATGGAAGTATTAGATGTGCTGAAAGTTTAGGCTTCTAGGATTATTTCGAAGCATTTTAAGCAATATATAGGAACTTGTAGATTCAAACGAGTTTTAGGTTCTACTGGAAATCCTAACCTACAGTTATCTGCAATTAGAAAGATCCCAGTGGATATGGGGCAAATTTTTTTGGAATTTCTTATCAGCTGAACTGACACCAGCGTCCCTAAGATATCCCCAAAAAATGCTTGCATGCCTACTGGGATGTTTTTAATTTCGATTTCGATAGTATAGTGAAAGATTTTACTTAGCCCTAGTAACAAAATTGAAATAATCTTACAGATAGGGGTTTGGACTAACTCTAGTAGTTATTCTACCTAATTAGATAGTAAAGACAACTAGTTGTGCCCAAATAACAAAAATATTTCTAACAACCAACTAAATAGAATGGGAACTCCTGCATACCTAAGAATAGGTCACTCGTTGCTTGCATTCATTTTTATCAGATCCAACGTTGGATAAAAAAATCCAATATTCCAGATCCATTGTTAAGGTTAAGCTGCTTTTGATGTTAAATAAAATCATTTAATTTTTTTTCCACCAAATGGTGCATGATTTTAGGATTAAGTTATAAAAATAAATAACATTATTTGTTTTTGTTTGGTTTAACCTAATGTGTATTTGCAGTATACAATCAACACCAATGAAGACATTGGGGATGAGCCTGGAGAGTATATGAGCATCTCCAAAACATGATATTTCTTAAAGAATAAAAAATGTCAGACTATATAAAATGCAAAAAATTTTTAATTTACATATTATCTTCTTGGGGAACCATTAAATTCTTCAGGATGCTCTAAGAGGGCCTTAACTATGGTCCCTTCACATCCCATAGATTCCACTATACTACTAATAATTTAAAAAATCTGATTGCACTTTCGATAAAACCTCCTATATATCCCTTGAAACCCTTACATTTATATTTAACATATATTTAAAGTCAGTGATCCTTTTATTGCTAAGTCATTTCTGAAACGATGAACTGAAATAACCGTAATGTGAGTCACTGTATCAATTTTAAATTCAAATTCAGTCTTTCTCTGAAAGGTAGAAGATTATATGAATTTTGATATCAGTTTTAACGAATTTTTTAAGCTAAATTTTCTTCCCTGATACTGAGTCTGATGAATTGTAAATATCGCACAAGGACAAGCTCGGCATTCGTAATCTATGTGATAACAGCTATGCAATGTATATTTTATGCAGTCTGAAGAAGCAGTAGCATATTCATTGGTTACAGTGTTAATCAATTTGTACAATAATACGTTAATAAGTTTTTCGTCTAGTTAGAAGATATGAGGATCTTTTATGCACTTCTCATAGTCTTGGCAGTTATATTTAATTCATTCGGTAAATATATAATCATATAAAAAAGCTTTACTATTAGGTACATTTTTCATTTCATACAAAAAGCATACTTTGTGTGCTTTTATCTGGCTTCGGTGCCAGTTGCTAATTGCTATAAACCTTAGTTTGAGTTTGTCGAAAAAAAGTAAAAATTGAATCTGAATTAATTCCAAAAGGAAGGAGTATGTACCTCACGGTTCGTATGAAATGGCTTTAACCCAAAGGTGCAATCACTGCAAATGGATTTCTTGATTTTGTATCTAGGATGTCTCTTAGCTATTTTCCGATGAAAACCAAAATCTTTGGCGGGGTTTTTTGTTGTTGAAAAGTTTATTTGAGTATTCTGGATTGATTTTGGAAACTTTATGTTTATCCCAAACAGTTTTTAAATCGTGATGTACAGATGCCATTGCATGTTCGCTGAAGAATCCGAGTCCCATCTGCTTCTTCTTTAAAAAATGCTCAACATGAAAAAAGACTGCATGAACTCTAGGAGCGATACTGATTTTCAAAATTATGTAATTTTCTTTAAAAGCTGCAATGCTAGTTTTAAAACTTGAGTAGATCATTTCAAAAACATGCTGCCACGAATTTCTTGAAGTCTTCGAAAACTTAAACTTAATTGGGTAACCTAAAATTACATCGCCGTTGTAATGGAGGCAAAAGGTCCACTTTTTCCAAAAGCTTTTTACAGGAATTACTTTTAAATGCTGGACTACCTATCGGTTAGCTTGAAACATGACACAATTTTGCCTATTCCAAAGAATCTTTTTCGAATTCATTTAATTTTGACCGAATACTGTGTCACAACACTCAGCATTACGTGTAATTCTGATGCAGGAACAATCTCAATTTTGTCGCTGTTAGTTGAAAATAGCGGTGGATGAACACACTTCAAATAGTTTTTTTCTTGTAATTTTTAAGCCCGTGCTTCAGGCCAGTTCAAGTAGTTCTGCAATATGTTGCCAATCATTCTGTAAGTCCCACATTGTTCGAGTTGATGTTTTTCTGCATAGCACCACGCACATCGATTAAGGCTGCTGTGAGGCATAATTCCCACTAGGATATTTGCAAGCTCGAATCAGTGGCGACGATTCCTTCGAATTCATTGGTATTCAATTCAGACCACAGTTGCGGCACATTTTCATAATTTTCTTGCAAACAGGTAGCTAAATCGAGTAAAAACAATTTTTTCCTGACGTTATCCTTGAATCACTTTGTGGATATTTCCTGATCATACCTAGATCTTTCAAATAAACATCTTCATCTGTAACACTAGAAATTTCATCAGCTTTGAAATGTACGGTTTCAAACTCCTTATAGCTAAAGTATTCGTCAATGGAGCGAGTTTTGGCTCAGGTTCAACAACTTTTCAGTTTTTTGTAGCAACACCTAGAGCTGTAGCTATTCCTAAAGTTAAATCCGTACACTCGACGTTGTTTCCCTCAAGCAGGAAGTCAGATTTTTTACCCGGGAAAATGAATTGCATTGCTGGAGCTCAACTTTTACAATGAGAGGAAAGCATTTTGATTGCATTTTAATTTTTTCTTCTGACATTGTATCATTGTAGTGTCTAAAAGCTTGACAAATCTGGAAATTTTATATGCATTTTTGCCGCAGTTTTCACTATATATACATTTCTTTAACAGGTGCTGCACAGAGCTCCAGGTAAAAAGTCATTGTCCGCATAGTTTTCAAACAAAGCTTTTAAGTCAGACTTTAATTGTTTTTTTATACAAAAAATTTATTTGGTTCTTACAAAAGAGAAGAATCCAAATTTATTACGATTTTAAGCATGTGTGTACGTGTGATCTTTCGATATTTTCGTATTTTATACAAAATATTTCACAGTGAAACTTTTAGTACAAACATACTGAAAATAAGGTTACAAACAACTAAGAGCTTAAGAGATAAAATAAAACAAAAAGAAATAAAAATACGCAGATCATTTTATAACCATTTTTCTGAGAAAGAATTGTGTTCTCTTTACACTTTTCATGTCTCGCCTCATTTTCGAAAAAACATTGAAATTTCGATTTTTTTAATTTATAAAGATTTTTTCTTTAAAACGGCCCTGGCAAAGATTTTGGCTTTTATCGGAAAATTGTCGAGATACATCCTGGATATAAAATCAAAAAATAAATTTGCAGTGTTCGCACCTTTGGGTTAAACCCATTGCAGGCAAACCGTGACCTGTATATTAAACAATCGCATATAGAAAGTGTTATCGGACACCGTTTACTTTAAGAAAAAATTAATAATCTCTTTCATACTGCAGAGTCGATTGCACAGTTCGAGTGTTTGCCGAATGGAGAACCTCTTCCTGGTTTTCCTCGTTCGGGAACTTCTAATTCTCTTGTGAGGTCATCTTCTCGCGTCAAGCCTCCTCTTCGGACTAGGAAAAGGTCTCCTCCTGCCAGGCATGGTGCTTCACGCATATTTGGATATTTTATTCAGGAACTTCGATTTATTCGGCTTATTAGCCTTTCGAATTCAAATCGGGTATTTGAAATTCGCAGATATACCTTTCCTGCCGGTGGACCAATAGAAATTAAAGGAGTACATAGTGCCCCTGCGCGCATACCAAGCGATCAGAAAATAGTTTTAACAACTTCCACTGGTGACATCATGGGAATATTAGACCGCAACAATACAGTTCTTCGTGGAATATATGCGCGTTGTAATGGCGTTGCAAAGCGGGCGAAAATAAACATCGACAGTGGCGCAGTTGCAATATTAACCCCAACTGAAATTGAAGAAGTCCCTATAAGCAGCTATCATCCAATCTCACAGAATTTTAAAGTTGTACATGTAAATAAAAATTGAACCAAAATTCTTTGCGCCATAATTTAATTAAGAAAAATGTAAGACTCAAATATAATATGCAGTCAAACATGGATTTAGTGATTGTCAATTTACTTTTTTCGAGAATTAACGATGCGCGGTAAGGCCCCGTGTCCTAAGGACCTCAATCTATAACTGCGTCATGACGTACCGACAGTTCACTCAAATCGAGAGGAGTATGCGAATAATAAAGGTACCGAGCTCACGTCAGTACAGCTTAAAATTAAATATTTACAAGAAGATTTCTTGTTAATACTTAAGTAAAACCTAGATTCTTTTCTGAAAAAAACTAGGGTTGTCATAGCCAGCCAATAGACTGCGATTCGACAGAGAACACAAAGCAGAAGAAACAGAATTATTGGATAGAAAGTGATAGATAGTATGATCATTTTCTCGAATAGAATCGGATTAAGTCATATTAATTTTCAAGCGTTTTTGAACAAACAAGATTCAAAAATTAGGTCTGATTGGTTGGGATTGATTCGCATTTGTGCGGACATAGATATCGGAATGATTCGAAATAGTTCCGATAAGCTCGGAATAAATTCCTTTCTGCTGTCTCCGAATCTTTAAACGAGATGCTCAACGGCCCAAAAACGTTTTAAGTATGCAAGCAGGAAACAAATTATGTTAACGTGTAACACAAAATTGTATTTCTCATTTACGTTAAATATTTACTTTACTCCTTTCTCCATATTAGAAAAACAAGCTTGAAAGTATTTTTTACCATGCAGTAAAATTCACCAGTGACGGTTCATACGCCCCTAGGTGATAGCCTGGATTTTATGCTACCGCCCGTCTCAAACTTGACATTAAATCCAGGTTTGATTGATGATTGTAATCACAACTCTGATCACAATCCTAATATTTCACAATCTTTCAATACTATTCTTCATTTTCGAAAACAATTTTGAAAAATTATATTTTCATTGCCATGCGGCAGGATTTCAGAAGAAGTATTATTATAGGTTCGAAATGTTGAACCTGTAACAACTTTCCTATAGCTGCCACATAATCGCGTAATTAGTAAAATAAGGCTATAATTATTTCACAAAAAACAGTAGTATCTTAATTTCATGTTATAAATTTAACTGTTAAAAATTGATCAATTTTAAATACAGAATTATGATAATATTATAAATAATAATTATGATAATGAGAATTATAAAGTTTAAAATTCACGAAGCGTTTCGAAGAAACTGTTCCCTTAAGTGAACTTATTGAATTTTATTTGCAATATAAAATTTGAAATTTCAAAAAATATTTCTCCATTTAAACAAACTTTTTCAACATTTTTATAGCAACAGAAAAATACTAAGATTTACAGAATAAGTAGAGGTGGGTGGTGGTCTTACAATCCCAACGGGCAAATGATCAATTTTGATGAAACTTCCAATATCTGGACAGGCCTCTCATATAAATTAAATACCGTAATTTAGGGCTTTGGAATGCACGAAATTTTTTTTAAAACCACCCTCCCCCCTGTTAAAAAAACAAATCCCTTACAAAAAGTAAAATCTGCAAAACTCAAAATGAATAAGAATTTTGGGCTATTTTGGGCTTTCGTGTGCAGCACACAACAATTTTAAAAACCACCCCTATGAACAAAAAACTACGCCCTTAGTTAAAACTTAAACCTGGAAGAAAATAAAATTGAAAGTACTGTTGGGCCCTTCTTGGGCTCTCGGATCCCAATAATCAGTCATTCTATTCACACTGTACAATTATGAAACTGATTATTTTTTGACAAAGTCTTATCTGCATGATAAACAGGGGTTACCTTTGAATGTAAAGGGGTGGATCCCACAAACAATGTGGGTAGTTTTAAAGAGCCCGAATATCACCGATCCTACTCATACTGTCAAACTCTAAAAAAGATTTCTTTTTGGGAAAGTCTTATTATTATTAAGCAAATATTAAGCTCACCCCGAAAAACATTTTGGGGTCTGCTTTTTATTATTGAAGGGTTCAGTACATAATCGGGAGTTTCTTGAATGTAAATATTATGACTATTTTTAATTTGAATACATTTTGGCTATTCCACATCGAGTTACTACCAAGCTCTTTCCTTGAAATGTATTAGGGGTGAATTTAGGGAATTATTTAATATTATTCTGGGAATGAGAACTTAATTTTGACTTCTTTTAAATCAAGTATTGTAAATACTTTCAATCTAAATCTTTCTTTGTTGATATTACCGAGTTATTTCCGAAAATGTACACATTATTGTATGGCTCCACTCCTTGACCTTCAAAAACAAACCCTGCTTTCCTTGAAGGTATGAATTTGACAAAAAATAATCTTTTTTAGAATTTTACACTGTAAATAGACTATGTTTTTCGGACTCTTCAAAAATACCAACACCAATTTTTGCGCCCCACTCGTTAATGTTAAAAGACGACCCCTGGTTACCACAAAAATATTTCATTATCAAAAACATAATCTATTTTAGAATATTAAATTTTAAATACAGCCTCTGATTTTTTGGATCTTCAAAAATACCAATACTAATTTTTGGACTCCAACCCTAAACGTAAAAAAGAACCCTTGGTTACCACGAAAATGGGACTTTGTACAAAAATAATCTTTTTTACAGTTTCACAGTTTCAATACAGTCGATGATTTTTCGGCTCTTTAAAAAACCAGCATCGATATTTGTGCTCCACTCCTCAATGTTAAAAGACAATCCCTGGCTACAAAGTCAATATGATTTTTTCTAAAAACAAGCTTTCAGAATTTTACGGTGTAAATAAATTATTTGATTTTTTTACCCTTCAAAAATAACAACACAGATTTTTGTTCTCCACTCCTTTACGTTAAAAAACAATCCCTGTTACCAGGCAGATGAGACTTTACCAACAAATAATCTGTTTTAGAATTTTACAGCGTAAATAGAGTGTCTGATTTTTGGGCTATTAAAAAATACCAGCAACGATTTTTGGGCTCAATCTGTTAATGTTACAGAAAATCCTCAGAAATGATAATTTCGATTTTAATCTTGAACCCTTATAGCCAACAATCATAACCTTGCTACAAAGGCAGTATCTTTGGGCTCCTTCAAATTTCAGATTTGCGTGTATAGAGAGGTGGTTGATTTTTTGGATGAAGGTGTGGTTTTTGCAAAAAAAATGCAAGCATTCGAGAGCCAAAGAAGGCGCCAACCCTACATTTTAGTTTGTTTTTTCCTGGTTTAAGTTTTTGCTAAGGGGGTGCTTTTTTGTGCATAGGGTTGTTTAAAAAAAATCGCGTGGTGTATTTGAGAGCCCAAAATAGGATCAAAATTCTGATCCATTTCGGGGTTTGCAGATGGTTGTGGTTTTTGGCTCGTTCCAAAGCCCAAAAAAAGTGAAATATATTGACGCGTTTGATTTTTTTCTTGCAGTATATACATAGTAGAGGTGCTGGCTTGATTAAAGACAGCATTTCCCAACGAGCAGGGATGATCTTCGGACTACAAGCCAGTTAAGGCTTGGCACCTCTGATAGCAAGAATGATCAGGACGACTCGCTTAAATATATATACAGAGTTGCAAAAGAGTCGCAACTTCCTTGTAAAGTATTCGTACCTCTCCTACCTTTCCTTCTCTTTGACAGTTATGTTGTCAAACCCCTCGTGCTCGAAGTCAATCTTGGTAATTTATGGAAAGAAAACGTTAGATCAACCGACTTTGACTAATCATTCGCATTTTTGTGAAATGAGCTATGAATCCTTTTGCTGATGAGTGCTTGCAAGGTCTTCTCCTATACTCTCTTCGTCCGGGCCTTCAAGAGTGAGTCCGCAAGGTGTATAGTAATGTTTGATGAATTGTTCTCCCGCCTCATAGTCAATTCGATGCCAAATGTTTCAGCAGCTTTCTCCGAAGCTTTTTAGAGAAACGCTCGTTTGTTATATCGGTAGGGTCCTTCAGCGTCAAGGTATTGTTCAGCGCTTGTGTTGATTCTGAGCTCCAGTCATATCGCCCTTATTCGGTAGAACCACTGTGTTTCATTTTCATAAGGGAAATTAGGACGCACTGTATTTCTCACAAAGAAAGGCGGCTTATCCAACCCCAGGAATCGCAGGCCAATAACTTGTCGGAACACTTTGCACAAGATCTTTGAAGCTATCTTAAACCGCATGATTGTTTGCAAGATTGGATCTGTGTGATGAGCGATGTAAAAACAACTTGGCTCGAAATTAGATGTAGCAGGCTGCCAAGAGAATCTGCTGTACTGCGTAAACTACCTGAAATCTTTCGACTGAACCTCTCAGTGACTTATAATTTGTCTGTTGGAAAGCTTAAAGGTTTGTCTACATATAGTTACATCCCTAGAGGGACTGATGCCCGTTTGGAAAATCCGATACACAATATATAGAAGTTATCCTTGACGACGAACAGTTTAACCTTCAACAGGGGGGTGTTTCAAGGCGACACCATGACAT